>VCRD01003741.1:13762-33011 GCA_006783055.1 Trinorchestia longiramus
TCTACTTGTCCTTCATTAGATCTGTCAGGCAAAATGTTCAGGTCTACTTGTCCTTCATTAGATCTGTCAGGCAAAATGTTCAGGTCTACTTGTCCTTCATTAGATCTGTCAGGCAAAATGTTCAGGTCTACTTGTCCTTCATTAGATCTGTCAGGCAAAATGTTCAGGGCTACTAGTCCTTCATTAGATCTGCCAGGCAAAATGTTCAGGTCTACTTGTTCCTCATTAAATCTGTCAGGTGAAATGTTCAGGTCTACCTCACCTTATACAGCGTCTCCGCCTGTAGTACAAAGTGTAGCATTGACTGTGTGTATCAGTCAGTTATTTCTCAAGTCTATTATTTCTTTTAACATCCCACTACGAAAATCATTTATGAGTGCATTGAGGTATGAAGTTAGTGGTTAGTATTGATACCTGTACTCGGTATTAAAAAATCGAAATAAATCCAAGAATTAGAATGAGATTTAATTGATGTTTAGCAGAGAATGAGGTTTTATTATTATTAGGTCTTGGAAATATCAAAATCGGGAATTTTATTGTTCAAAAGCCCTCCCGATATCACCAGTGTTTCATTTAAAGCGCAGTATTAGATCAACATTCTGTACTGCGAAATTTTATGTTCCAAGGTGCAGATATAAAGCCGGAATAAAATTATTATCTTAAAATAGAGTATTTTTTGCAATCACCCTTGCATTTTGATACATTTAAGAGATTCCATTCTCATTTTCCAGATTGCAATGGTACAAATTGTCTTCAAAATAGTTCCCCGGTAAACTATCTGTTCCAAGCAATGAATTTTTCTTTAAGCAGGTAGCAATGTTGCCGAGAATCTGCTTTCTTTATTTGAGCCTCGTCGACAGGTCAGTTCTTTTAAATATCGACACAAAGTTCTAAAAGCTGATGTCAGTTGGCAGAACCAGCGGTGCTGGAACTGACAGAACAGAACCAATTGTGTTGTAAAGCTTTTATATTTAATTTGCAACCACCTGAATAATGCAGTACATTATACCATTTAATGCCTTAAACCCTGAACATTAATCACTAGTAATTATCATAATTTTTATACGTCACATTGAATGTGATTCGAGCTGTAAAATGTGAACGTGTATCCAGCAGATAGTATCTGAACATGCAGCTGACGTACCAATTTATTTTCTCGAGGTTCAACATTTTTGCTAGTTGTAGTGTTACAGCTAGTTTTACTAATTGCCAGCTTTTTCTCGAAGTTTCTCTAAAGAAGAGAGGTCATACTCTATTACATACGTGTCACCTGCCACACATGTAATAGAGTTGTTGCTTCATTTTTGAAGGCGTAGTTAGTAATGATTCAAAATCCTCTTCCTTCAGTTCCATTATCATTTTTGAGGAAGAAGACGTCACATGATTTTCTTCATAAAGGATATTGTGTAAATAAATATTATCTGTTGGTGTCCATCCACCTGCTTTTTCGATTATGAAACGACAGTAAAACTGTTCAGAGATGCAGCTTGTTTGATTTTTCATAGTTGAAGAAAACTGCGGTGTAATAAACCGATAAACCTATTCCAATGATTCCTTGAAGTCATAATGAACGGCAGCGAAACGACTGTCTGGCTGGGAACGCATTGATCGTATTTTCTCCAAGCTACTAGCTCTTCGAGAGCCTTTCAGTTGAAGCCAACAGTCTCAAGTCTGAGAAAAAAATCTCGAGCGGATTACATATAAAGTCAATGGCAACGTAGCTACCGTACCTCTAGATAATTATAAAGCCGCTGTCAATTGCGAGACTTTGGTTAGAAAAATTTATGCAATTGAATCATCTGCAAGGCATGTTTTTTGCCTGTCAGGTGAATATGATGCCTAGATTGGGTCAGGTGAGTATGACATCTAGATTGGGTCAGGCGAGTATGACGTCTAGATTGGGTCAGGTACGAGTTAAATGAGTATGACACCTATATTGAGGTCCGTGTTATCAACCCTGCCTGCTGCTGGCAGCGATTTTCCTGGAAGTTGTAAAAGAGTGTGGGTCCTTGCACTGTAATGCAGTATCTCGGAAGTCAGAAACTCAAAATTCACATTTACAGTTAAATTTCTCACAAAGGCGACTAATGCTGAATACCGGCAGATACATCACATAACTGTAACAGTTTATAACTTACACAGTTTACCAAGTTTATGTAGTTTAAGTAGCTTAATATTTCACGAACATTTGTGCCTTTAAGACAGTTTCCATAATGCATGCAGTTTGCACAGTTCATACAGTATACACAGTTCATACAGTATACACAGTTTATACGGTTAACACAGTTTGTACGTTTGTAGATCATTTTTTAGTTTTGGCAGACAGACGTTCAGTCACGCCATGATTAGTTAATGAGGCAACGGTCGAATTAATGTTAGACAACTGCTCGCACAGCGCTAGTGTGTCACCATACGCGTGCCAGGCTTGCTGTGTCCAGATGAGGAACATTTCGAGGTATTGAAGGAAAATTACACTTAAACGAAGACTAACAGGTTATGATGCATTAAAGAAACCACAATTACTTTGAGAGCAAGGAAGTTAATAGAGAAACTAGCAAATTAGAGAGCGAAATAGTAAATTTTTATCAATGGAAAAATCGTACTTCGCAAACTAGACGGTGATAAAACATGACTAGTGTTGTTAAAGACAGGCCCCCCGCACATCCCTACAACACCCAGTACTCACCAGGCACCCCGCACATCCCTACAACACCCAGTACTCACTAGGTACCCCGCACATCCCTACAACACCCAGTACTCACCAGGTACTCCACCAGCAGCACACAACTGCAAGGTATAGTCCAGGGTTGGCTGCGGGATGTTACCGTCGCACACCACCAGTTGAGATGACGTAATTTCCTTGCTGAACTGGCGCACCTGAAACACGTACACATTCAGGTGTGTAAACAAGCAACACGACGCACACGAACACATTCAGGTGTGTAAACAAGCAACACGACGCACACGAACACATTCAGGTGTGTGAACAAGCAACACGACGCACACGAACACATTCAGGTGTACACACAAGCAACACAACGCACACGCACACATTCAGGTGTGCAAACAAGCAACACAACGCACACGCACACATTCAGGTGTGTACACAAGCAACACGACGCACACGCACACATTCAGGTGTGCACACAAGCAACACAACGCACTAGTATGAAAATTGCTTGTCGTTACAACCAGCTGAACTCAGGGCCGGAAATAATGTAAATATTTTCATTGAAAATAAAATTCTGCACTACGACCAGCTTGCTTAAGAGTTAACTCGGACGCAGCTCATCGTTAAATAGCAATTCCAATAGTTGACAATTGAAATGATCGTAAAATATTGGTAAGATATTTTCATATATATAATTGAGATTAAGATTCAATTTTAAAGATTGAATACAGTACCAGCATTCAGGTTAAGTTTAATCCTTTCGCTACAGTTGGTTTAATATGTCCCAAACAAACTTTAAAAATTATTCATTTTAGTCCTATATTCTAAATGTTTCGTTCAAAATTACGGTAAAATTACTTAAGGATTAGTAAAGATAAGTGGTAATTTAAGCAATATTTTGATCAGTATGAAAATAATTTGGTCGTGAAAGGGTTAATGCTTGTATTGGGCTAAGATTTACTTTAGAGATTAGGAATGAAGCCTGAATTCAGGGTAAGGTCATAGCTAGTAATATCCTGAAAATGATGTAAAGTAATTCAGAACTGAAGTAATCAAATTCGTATTACGTATGAATTCATTCAGCTGCTCCGTCTCATGGCAGTGGCTCTCCAACTTGTGGAATATTACTTCAAAAAACTGAACAATTTTGAGCCTGATTACATTCATGAATACAAATAATTTTTTGTATTCAAGCAAATATACGGTGACCTCAATGCTAAAATTACTTCAGCGTTCCCTCCCCTCCCTCTGACCTAAAAACTGAGCTCTAATTTGAATAAATCCAAGTACAGGGTGGCCCATAAGTTACTGACCCTTTTAAAACTGCTATAACTATAAAACTAGTTAACATGGATAAGTGTTAGCAGTAGGTAGTATAAATACACCAAAAAAATTAAAAATCCCTTCTTCAATATAGAAGTAATCTGATCTCTCTACCATTCTTAGTTTTATAGTTATAGCGTTTTTAAAAGGATCAGTAATTTATGGGCCACCTTATATATAAGTTACCCATTGTGGGGTGATGTGGTTGTGTACATCCATGTTCCCCACCCCCAGCATGGCCTCCCCCCTGCTGTCCAGCAGGGCGCAGTAGGACGCAGTAGGCGCAGTGTCCTGGCGCAGTGTGCCCAGACCCATCAACTGTGCCAGGCAGACATAGCAATATTATTATAATGGTAGTTTCACTTAATAATTAATGGCAGTCACTCAATACTCAGTGACAGCCACTTAATACTTAATGGTAGTCACTCAACACTTAATGGCAGCCACTTAACACTCAATGGCAGTCACTTAACACTCAATGGCAGCCACTTAACACTCAATGGCAGCCACTTAACACTCAATGGCAGCCACTTAACACTCAATGGCAGCCACTTAACACTCAATGGCAGCCACTTAACACTCAATGGCAGCCACTAAACACTCAATGGCAGCCACTCAATACCTAATATCAGCCACTCAACAGGTAGTGGCGGTCACTCAATAGTTCCCAGAAGCAGCTGAGTTAGGACGGAAAATGATGGATTCATACTGAGAGTTAGACGCTTTTTTGACAAGACTTGAGTAGCAGTCCAAAAATGAACCAAACAGCTCGTTGCTGTGGCCATAATCTATTATTTTCTTACAGCTTTGGACATTCTGCACCACTGCAAAATGAGCAGAAGCAGCTCAAAATGATTCTTAAAGAGCTGTACTCACTACAGAAGGAATGAGTGGTGAGCATGAGTGTCTGTGTGAGCGTGAGTTGCACTCACCCCAGGCGGATTGTGAGTGGTAAGCGTGAGTGGTAACCGTGAGTTGCACTCACCCCAGGCGGGCTGTGAGTGGTGAGCGTGAGTTACACTCACCCCAGGCGGACTGTGAGTGGTGAGCGTGAGTTGCACTCACCCCAGGCGGACTGTGAGTGGTGAGCGTGAGTTGCACTCACCCCAGGCGGACTGTGAGTGGTGAGCGTGTCCGCATGAGCATCAGTACCGACGGCGGACAGTAGCATGATGGTCACCCCCAGTCTTGTGAGGCTGTCCGCCAGGTTACGACCCACACCACCACAGTTCTGAGTGACCGCCCCCTGGTGTGTGCGTCCCGTGTACTGCACATCACAAAGAACAAGATTATATTTTGTTGAAAGCATTACTAAAATGACCTTCTTACACGAAATATTTTTGTTAACGTTAACTGTGTTAATTCAGATGTAAGATCGGGTTTGGAAAATAACATTATTCAAGGAAGAAAATTTGATTCTACAAGACCGTTTCATGATGTTTTTTATCAGTAACAATAAACAAAGAATACCACATGACCGTTAGAAATAAATTAAATGAGTGTTGTATTTCAGTGTTCTCGAATTACAATAAAAACCTATAGCGGGAAACACAACTTTTCTATGATCAATTTAGTGTCAGTTTGCGTGCATTGTCTAAAGACTGTGTACAAGAGATATAAATTTATAATTAACTTCATTTTAAAAACACCATAAGGATAAAACAAAAATAACTCAACGTATTAGTAGTACAAAAAAAAAAAGAAAAAAACGGAATACACGAGAAAAAATTCGCTCCTACTTCAAATGTTGACAAAAATTTTTTCATGCAGAATATTTTGTTCTTATAGTTAGTCCCTATGTTGTGGGTCAACACTATACATTTGTTCATGTTTCATAGATTTTCTGTATCCATTATGTATCCTGTAAAGCAACCACACATAGTTTCCTGTCATGTAATTTTCTTTCAGCTTCTTTTTAATAGCTAAACGAAGATGCCATTATAGAATGTTCTTCAAATACGAAAAAACTTTTTTTTTAAAACAGGAGATTTTGTGAATTTGAGACTTTAATCCATAAACGTAAATTGAATTAAGGTTCCGTGTTATAAATAAGGAAACTTTTGTTACACAAAATTTTTATTCCTAGTACAGTAAATTCTATTTTTTTGCGCAGATCATAAAAACATATTGAAAAAATTCCACAAAAATTTGACGTAACTTAATCTATTAAAACCAAACTAAAACCACAAAACCAAACTAAAACCACAAAACCAAACGTCCAAACGCAGAAATTCAATGCCCAAAACTTGCACCTTTAAAAATAATCCAGATTCTCTTGTAAAACTTTTGAGGATGTGCTCACTATTCAGCAGCCTCTGCGTTCATGAATACGGGAATGTGTGAGGAGTCTTCATGCATATCTAGCGTGCTTATGGCACCAGAGCGCTGTTTCTTTGCATAAAATCAGGGTAGAAACCTGGCTCTGCAAAGCGTGAACACTCCTATGCTCTTTCCAACCGTATACTGAACGAAGCTCGACTACACAACCGTGATACGCCATAGGCTCGAACGCGATAGGCTGTTCTGATTGGCTACTAAACTGCGGTTGAGGAGGTAGCTATGGCGTTTTATAGGCCGTAAGGGCAAGTGGCGTCAGGAAGAACGCAAATGATTTTCCTATTGGTGGATAGATTATTCCATAAATGCAAACATTCATGGTTTTGATAGGAAAAGGATGTAAGGTCTGAAAACAAAACAGGAACGACAAAAAGAAACCGATTGCACATTATTTAAAACAAATCTTAAGGTGCAAATGTGAAAAACAGGATAGAAAATAAGTAAGATTGAAAAAAATTGGCTACTGCAACCTGACAAAAGTTGCCATGTCGCCCAAAATACGCAGCGGGATTAATATTATTCTCGTGTATATGTTCAGGAGAAAAATTTAAGAAAAAGTTCAATGTTTAATGCTAAGAGGGAAGTTGTGTAGGTGTGGCCGTGTTGGTAATAATGGTGAATATAATTTAAATAAAATTTATGCTAGTCGAAGATTTGGGTAAAATGATCATTGCAATAATAATGGTAGTCATTATCGTAACTGAAAAAGTATTACTTATAATAAAAATATCGCATAAATAATATGTTTAGTAACATCGTTACACTTTACATTAATCAGAAGCCCGGACGAGAGCAGTTGATTAGATTTTTATTGACACACCAATAGATTCACACGAGAAAAAATTCCTGTGTTTTCAATGGATTTCTTTCTTTCGTTTCACTCGAACATTTCTTCCATTTTTCAATGGGAAAAATTAAAAGCAAATATTGGTTTCTAAAATGCGAAAAACTACTTCATGCTTTAGTATTGAAGGCAGAACGGAGTTTGCATTGTGTTGTAAATCTATTTTTGTGATCATCACATGCCCGACGGACAGAAGTGTGAAGGTTTTAAAAAACGCGTCCGTGACTAAACAATGCGCTCGTAACTTTTCAGCTATTCTAATGAATGAAAAATCCGATCCTTTATATTAATGAACACATTTTTCACATAAGCACGAGGTCCCACAACAGTTTTGGTCCCTAGATAACGAGTACGAAGAATTCAATTTCCTTAATTTCCTATGCATGGAATCTCTCAAGTTCGCAATAAATCTACGTGTGTTATGAACCATAAGCGAAATTTCCTCCATAGCTCAGCCCTCCATCCTCTAAGGTACAACAACAACTTCCTGTCCAGGAGAGAAGCAGCTGACGACATCCTTTGACGGCCAAAATTGGATAGCAAAGCGAAAAACTCAAACTCTCCGTCGTGGCCTCCATTGCACCGCTCTTTTATTCAGGCCTTAAGCGTCTTAAAGCTGCAGACCGCTCGTTACTCGCCACTAAACTCGCAAATATCGACTACACCTGTCGGCGACTATACAGGACTCGCACCTGTTCGACTCTCCCAGCCCATTACGAGCAGATAATACATATTTATAGCTCTGGTAAGGATTGTAGGTTTCACTCTTATCAAAATCATAGAAATAAAATTCGAAGACTATGGAAGTGAAGTAAAACCTCTTGCAAAGATGTGAAAGAAGTAAATTGAATATTAGTTTCAAAGTCCGTAGATTTTTGGCATATTCTAACTAGGGAGATTCTGCGGCCAGAGAGTGAGAAAGAGATATTCATGCAGCAAGTAACTTGTGATTTAATACATTTCCAGCAAGAAAAACTAATTTTTAGATAGTAATCGTATTTAGCTAAGGACGAAATAAATGATACTAAATATATTTTTAAATTTTTAGGTGTGTGAAAATATTTGTACGATGTAAATTTTAAATTTTAGAACTTTCAAATTGTTCATAATTTCAAAATTATATGAATAAAAAGTTCTAGATAGTCCCAATAATGTGAGTAGTGGCTATTTCTAACGAAAAAAATACAAACTCAACATTTTGTATTGGTACTTTGTACAATAAGGTTATCATGAAAACACAGGGTAATGAACTGGCAAAAAGCAAAAAAAAATCAGCTTCAAAAAGAACATGATAGCTTCACGAAGACGTTATAAAACTCAAACATTTTATTTAATACTCCAACTTCATTTACTGCATGAAATAAAAATTCAAGAACTGTTGAAAACTCAAAAAGATCTGGTGCTCAAAACAAGATTCCTCTCAGATATCCGCGAAGATTGCTAAGTCAAATTAAACAAAGTCCAATGAATACTTACATCGAGTTGCAATAAATTTACTTTTATTAGCGATCAGTGTTTCTATTGGAACATCAAGCAACAAAATTCATTGAGACAATCTAAAGTTGCGCCAACGTAAGAGAAAACTCCCTTGCTATTGAAAAGACGGGTAGAATTTGTTCGCAAGGACAGAGATAAGCAACACTGACTCTGGGGAATAGATTTGTGGACTGGGGAAGTCCAGAACTGATACCAATTGATGAATTCAAAATCTGGTTGCTATTCAAGAAATCATGCGTGGTGAAAAGACTGTGTTGCCTTCAATCCGAAGAACAGAATTCCAACAGAAAAATTTGATGGTGTAAGCATCATGGTTCGGAAATGTTTCTCTACAGAAGGTTGTGAAAATATTACGGTAAAATAAGGCAGAATAAGTGACGTAGCATAATAACATAATTTGAAAATAAATTTGTTCGTTTGAGTTCGGTTGAAACAGTTGAACTTCACAAGGACTAACACGTAGGTCTTCCAACAAGATGATGACCCAAAACACACAGTAAAATCTATGAAAAAAATGGATGCCTGTAAAGTACGTCAATAAACTGAAATTGCCAAGCCAGTCCCCAGATTTAAAGTCAATAGAGAATTCGTGGCATAATTTGAAGATTCAAAACCAATCCAGAGCTTCAACAAACGTCCCTGATCTTAGGAACATATGTTCAGAAGAGCGGAATAAAATGCTAACAAGAATTTGCATACAAAAAATAGAATGAGGCGATAGGAACGAACCTTTTGGCCCATTCCTGGGTTGGTACTCAAGTCCCATGCTGTAATTCTAGCCAAGCGATGGTCATACACAAACTGACCACCGTGGCAGCGGGCCTCGAACCCGGGTCTTTTCGCATCGCAAGAGAGTTCGCTCACCAGTCGACGAAGCTAGTGGTACATATCATTAATTTAGGACTACAAGAAGAAATTGGTTGCTATTGAAGGGAATTACGAATGTTCTATAAATTATTCTATGATTATTATGTACCATTTATTGTTTGATATGAATAATTTTCATCCTTGAAAATTAAAAAATATATTCCAATTAATTTACATCTGAATTTTCTTAGCTTCCAATTAGTATATTTTGTCATTATGCACTTGTGTACAATTGTTACATCAATGACAACTGTCTTGAATTGTTAGAAGCATACCAGCAGTTTTTTGAAGATTATTCCCCCTTCCTCCCTCTACACACCCACACTCCCTACTGTGTTTACTGATACAGTAAGGACAGAAGTGGCCCTCTTTGAAGCAGACAATGCAGATCTGCTCCCCCACTTGTGAAGACTAGACGGAAAATTCTGCAAAAAATAAGCATCTCGTGCACGATCAAAGGAACAAAGTTTATCGCATAGTTGTATGAAATAGAAAAGATTGTTAGTTGTATGAGAGAAAAAACCTTCTAGCACAGGTTTTGTAAAAACTTTTACACAGAGATGGATGTACACTTACAGTTTATTTGTAAGAACTCGAACCTATCACGTGCTGTTCTCTGTTACCTACTTTATGTAGGTAGGAGAACTTTATTATGTATTACAGTTTGTGTCTTCAGAAAATACTCAGGAGTGACTTGATGAGGTAAGCATTAGTATACTAATTTATGATTGTATTAGCATGTTAATTTAAAATAATGTGATTCATGTTAAAAGAAATCAGAGAGAAACTTTCGTATATGATAATAAGGCATCAATATTTGTGTTTTCTTGGATTTTAATGATGGCAATAGAAACCGTATCTGTAAAATATATTTTATCACTAGATTTAAATGACAACTTAAGGAGAATGAACTGTGATCCAGTTGAAGCTGAATAATTTTAATAATACTATAATTACTATAGATACAACTTACAATTGAATATGCTCAAAGTGTTATAGCAGTGGCAGGAAGCATCTGAACCGGGATCACTTACCTTCTGAGAGTAGCTGATGAATACTTCATCCTATCAAATCCTTCAATAATTAAGATACATTGAGAACATCTGAGCACTGCATCTCAGTGTACAGAACTGCTTACGTATGATTAAGATTCAAGCCAGGAGTCATACGGGTTCATAAGCCTGGGTTGGTTTAAGCTCATCCCTACACAGAAAATACAGAATGAATTCATGGCAAAGACATAATCGTCTCGGGCTGCACCTGGGTCTCTTCTTGTTGTCTCTCACGCGTATTCAGCGCCACATGAAGCAGCGTTACAGCTTTAAGATGCCCTTTAAGTGCAGTTTTCAGTTGCAGGCTTGTATTGTCGGCAGCTGAATTGCCAATAATGTTTGCGTGAATTGAATTGGAACACATTTTCAGAGGTACAAATAACAGATATTTTTAATGAGTGTTATTGCATTACTGATGCTATTCAGATGTACTGAAATGAAAAATATTCCTCAGGGATGTTGAAGTACCAATACTACGCAGGAGTACTGTGTCAGAAATGTCATTCACGTGGACTGTAGGGATGAAAAGAAAGAATCATTTTGGAAAACAGATAAAACTTTATTGTCTTTTGTAAATAAAATTAATATCAAAGAAATGTATGGTTTTTTTCCCTGAAAAATGTGTGCATAGATCAGCAGCTGAATGTTATTTTTTAACTGAACGACTCTTTACATTGTGATCAAATTTTGTACCAATCAGTTTTCAAATATTTGATCAATTTTTCAATGTCACTCAAATTTTAGGTGATAGTTTCATATTTTATCAACAGTAAAAAAACATGAATAGATGCTAAAATAATATGAAAATGAAGTAACACGCGTGGGTAAAAAGTAAGTTGAATGTTAGTTTTAAAGTCCGTAGACTTTTGATGATTTCAAACAAGGTAATTACGGACGGTCATAGAGAGATTCACGCACTGAATATTTAATATCATTAACAAAATACTGAATGTAAGATGATGAAATTTAGCACACAGGTTTGAGTGTATATTGCTAATACACTGCGGGTGCAATAAATCTACAACATGTGGCCAAAGTTTAGTTACCTAGTTACCAGAATGAATATTCTTTATTTTTGAACGATGAATTCATATTTAAAATCGTAATAAAGAAAAAATGAAGCATGAAAATTCTATCAGCAAATTTGTGTAACTAAAAGTTAAACAAGTGTCTGTCATAACAATAAAAATAATATTAAAACGAGAGTACACTATTATTGGAATTTTTAACAAAACCGAAATGAAGAGAAAAATCTAAAAATTCTAGATAAGAATCTGAAGGCAAGCCGGTCAGGTGCAACAGATACCCTCATTCATTGCTTGATGGCTGCTTGATAAGGAGGACAGTACATAATTCCTTAATTATACAATGGTGAAGTCTTAAGAATTGCCAACAATTATTAGAAAGCATATTGATGCACTTCATAATAAAGCCTTGGGAAATAGGAAAATTTCAATTATATTAGAAATAACGATTTCAACCATTGGTAACACAATTCGTAGGCTTAAATCTTGCACGTAAACTGATAGTCTACCATGTTCTTGTTCCCATTTAAAATTTTAGATCATATGGCCAGAAATATGGCCCATTAAGTGAAGGAAAACACTCGAATGACTTGATCTGAAACCCAGAAAGATTTCAAATCTGCCGGGTAAAGGCTTGATTGGGTAATTAAAAGTTGACTTTGACACGGAAGGTTCCATTTTCACCCAAGAAAGACACCTTTATTGAAACCAATTCAAAATGAAAATAGTTTGAAATTCGCTAATAATCATATGGGTTTACCTGTTAAGTTTTAAGACTTTGTTCATAGTATGGTATGACGAGATGAAGATCGAGTTATTTGGCCATAATAATGGTGCGTTTGGTGAAAAAACAACTCTGCGTATGATCTCAAAAATACCATCTTCACTGTAAAGTTTGGCAGACGTAGCATAATGGTATGAGGCTGCTTTTTCTCTGCAGGTACTGGAACACTTCATGTTATCGAATGCACAATGGATGGCTTGATGTATGGTCAGATTCTTGACGATATCTTGTCTGCAACAAATCTGAACTTGCCAAGAGGATGGACGTTTCAGTGAAACAACTATTCCAATCATGCAGCCAAAGACACACCATCGTGGTTTCAGTGGAATTAAATAGAAGTAATGTAGAGGGCCAAGTCCATTACCAGACTTTAACCCCATTGAAAACCTCTGGCAACAATCCAAATTATATATTCAAAGAGAAACTCAAGAAATCTAAGGGATTTAAAAAAGGGTGTGCCAAGAAAAATGGTCCAAAATACATGCAAAGGTTTACAGCAAACTTATAAATATAACTATCTTAAGCGGTTAGAAGCGGTAATAGCATAACAAATAAAAGCCATACCAACTATTATCTGGTTTTCATAAGTGGATAACATATTTTTGGCATGTTAGTTCAACGTGTTTGTTAGTACAATGTATACTTTATTTTCCTCGTAATATGATTTTAAATTTGCATTCGGTGTTCAAAAATTGTGTAAGATATTACATTTTTGTTCATTTTAAAGCTGCATAACTATAATAAGAAAACTTTGGGCAACGTGTTGAATATTTATTGCACCCACTGCATATCGTTTCCATACATTGAATGAATATTATTGACATAACGAATTGATTTGTTCTGTCGCAGTTAATTATTTGAGCGGTTTTCAAGGGAGAATTTTATCCTGTTTTGCCTTGGACGTCATTTTGCTTGAAATGTTTACAAACAGACACAACAAAAGCCACGCGTTCGTAAGACAACTGACGAGCGCTGAACATAAATTTGAGCATTTTTGTGGACACTCTCATCTCTGAGACTAATTATGCAAGTGGGCAAATTTTTATGAGACATTATGGACCGGGAAGACAGTCTTTGTCTTTGAAGTGTCGCGTACTACTTTAGACCTAAAAGAACTGAAAACTTCACAAGACTTCGTAAAAGTGATTACATAAATATCATGCTCCTAATTACTCCATGGTTATTTACAGCTGATCAAAGAAAGTCGTGTAGTTTTTTTAATTAAATTAAAAGTAAAAAGTTGATCTGGGATTATAATATTTTCTTTTTGGTCGAAAAGAGCTGGTGTATTTAATATTTGACGTTGGCGAAAACATTTGGTGTAGGGGAAAAAAGTCTAAACAATTTAACGCATACCTTATCCTATCAACATTTTCCATGAACCTTCTGAAAAAGTACAAGGAACAGGGAAAAAATTTATTCCCAAAAAAGATTCCTATTGAAATACACCCAGTCTTTAAAAACAATCCGATTTTTTTTAGTACAGCGTGTAAGACGTCGTTGTTTATTTGTTGATTCGTACTTTGTACGACTTTGATTACCTTTTACAGTGTTTCCTAAATTTTTTATTTAGTTACTGTGAGTGGTCGGAAAAATCTTTCCACATCCTTGGGCAGAGACGATCGTGATATTCATTATTTACCAGGATTTGAATAAAAACAATACTTGTAGTTGTTTTAGCATACTTGATGCTAATTTTCAATACAAGTTTTCTAAAAAACACAAAAAGTCAGAATGTTTTCCTGATTTTGATCAACTGTTTGTGAACAGAAAGAGTATTGTAATTATATTCATTTGTTTATATTTATTCAACTGCTCAAACTTTTCTGGGCACCTTGTAATCTTTTGAGCTGCTTGAACAAGAGGTTTATTCATTATAGTTTCTATCAAATGTAAGACCAATTATCTACCCAGACATTCCGTTTCATTTACAATTTTGTTCGAAGATTTACGAAATCATTTTTTCCAGATACCAAATGTATTATAATGGATGAAAGTTTAAGCAAAAGAATAGCTTCTATAGAGTTATCCAGGGCAAGAAAATCTCCAACGGATATTTTGAAAACCTTGAAAATTAACAAAAAGTTCGTCTGGAGAACGTCGAAGCTGTTCAAAGAGACCGAACAAGTAAAGAAGTTTTTGAAGTATGTTGCCATCGAACTGCCCGAATATCTAAACAGGTAGTGCACCGGAGAGAAGCTCAGAAGAAACTCAACGAGATTTCAGAGAAATTTAACAGAATCGTTGGAATTGTGTCCATTATTTTCCACAAAGACCTAAAGACCTTTCAGAAACATAAAAACAGCTGTTCTCTGTGAAAATTGAGTATAAACGTCTTACATAACCTGACTATAGGAAATGATTGTCATTTCTTTGTTTTCTAGATCAAACCAACCATAAAATGACATTTATTGACTAGAGACAAACGAAATGAAAATTTTCTTACACGGTGAATATCAAAAGATTCTGTCGCTATTAGCCATTGTGTGAGTGCTAACTTTAAAACTCGGTAATTTTAAAAGACTGTACGAACATTTTCTCTCGTACCTGCAAAGGCACGTCACCGAACCTCCTGTTCAGTGATCAAAAGAACATGACGCCCAGCAAAAATTTGACGCAAAATCTGACTGATTTTGGTCTGGAGCTGGTGAGATCGTCATCCAGGTACTCACTCTAAGACAAAAAGTAGCGTCAGTGATGGTTTGAACTGCGATAACTGAAACCAGAACAAGTTCGTTCATTTTTGTTGATGAAGGAATTAACATTATCCATGAAAGTTATTGAAATGACATTTTTTCATATTCATGGTTGACACATTAATACCTAATTTAAAGAACTTTGAATTAAAAAAACGAGTACTAAAAGCGCAGAGGTTTTAGTACCAGCGTGTTTTCAGCGACGTTTTTTTAATGACAGCTCAATATGCGCGTTCATTTAGCCTAAGTAACAAAATCACTACTGCAATATTCGAATTTACAAAACAGTTCATCGATATTATATTCTCGTAATAATTTTTGAAGCGCACAAATAGCTTAAAATATCGAAATGTTAGGTGTAATTCGGAAGATACAATACTTTTGTAAACAAACTATTTTAATTATTCACTAGGCTTACGTTATACGAGAATTAACTTGCTTCTTCTCGTGTGTTTGCATTCTTACTCGCCCATGCAAAACACGTGAAGAAAATTTTCAATTAAATTTAATGTAATATTATGCTCCTTCAGATAGGATAATATTTTGCTTGTTATTGACTTAATTATGAGTAAATATTGAGTTAATATTGTTTAATATTACAATCGTGATGAATGAAAAAATATGAGTGCATAGGTATTGCTATTGCAATGGGACAGTGAAATAATTCCTCAAATATTCAACAGACTTATTCCTAATATTCCTGTTAATACAAGAATATTCCTGATAGTGTTTGAAAAACATATCCTAATACACAAACATGCAGCAGTTCTTCAAACCCTGTGCTGCAATATTTTCTATGAAAAATGAGAAGAAGTTTCAAACAAGAAAATCAAGTCCAAGAGCGAAGATCGTGCTAAAGAGGTATGGAAAAAATTACGCAGGCATTATGGAGCTGAGGAGATGGCGAGGCATGCGATATATGGCCGGAATTCCATAATTATTAAGACGGTTTTACTACCATAAACCATGCGAACTTTGCGGCAGAGAATTACACGACGCAAAAAAGAATGGAAGTTGAATTTTTATCTTCAGCGCGAGGAGTGTAGGCAAAATTAATGAGGGTGTCAGTCGCACGCTGGCAGCCCAGCTGAAGTGTCAGCCATGTACTGTCAGTTGTACTAAAGTGTCAGCCTGACTGAAATGTCAGTCGACTGCTGACAGCTCATCTGAAGTGTGATGGTTACTGAAATATAAGTCGTATATTGTCAGTTGTACTGAAGTGTTAGTTTAACTAAAGTGTCAGCTTAACTAAAGTGTCAGCTTAACTAAAGTGTCAGCTTAACTAAAGTGTCAGCTTAACTAAAGTGTCAGCTTAACTAAAGTATCAGCTTAACTAAAGTGTCAGTTTACCTAAAATGTTAAATTAAAGTGTTAGTTTAACTAAAGTGTCAGCTTAAATAAAGTGTCAGCTTAACTAAAGTATCAGCTTAACTAAAGTGTCAGTTTAACTAAAATGTTAAACTAAAGTGTTAGTTTAACTAAAGTGTCAGCTTAACTAAAGTGTCAGCTTAACTAAAGTGTCAGCTTAACTAAAGTGTCAGTTACATGCTAACAGCTTAATTGAAGGGTCTGCTTGAGTGAAATATCAGTCACATACTGTCAGTTGTACCAAAGTGTCAGCCTGACGGAAATGTCAGCCGCATGGCGTCAGCTTAATTGACACTGCAAAACTTGTGAGCAACGAAAACGAGTTAAACTTAGAGCTAAAAATGACGACGAAGTTGTCAGAAGACGAGATAGAGAGAGCAGAATATTTTTAGTCTTTTCAAATTAGCGAGTTTTAAAGTTAGCGCTCATACAATGGCTAATGACAATGGAGGCTTTTGATGTTCAAGATTAGTTAAGCCGCGTAACAAAATTTACATTTTGTTTGTCTATAGTGAATAAATGCTTCGTGGTTCATTTTATCTACAAAACAAAGAAATGACAATTATTGCCTATGAACTTTGTTTTTCTGACATTTACAGAGACATTTAGAACATTTTTTAAACGTTTCTAACGTGTCGGCAACAGGTATAACCAAATCAAGGTTTTAAACGTTTTCCGATCAATTAAGTTACATGAATTGAATGAATGAATAGTCCAGTTTACCCCAATTTGAAATGCATGGATGTCATTGAGAAATTATATTGAGAAAGCAACTAAATTTAAGACGATGTACTTAATTTACTTGAGTAAAGCAAATGATTCATTTTGATAAAAACTAAATTTAGTGCAGATAATTAAATTTGATTAAATTGACGCATAGTTAATTGAATTCAATTCGTGAATTAATTTCATTCAAATTCGTCGATTAAATAAAATTCCGGCAAAATTTAGTCTACCATCTCACAACACAGTACACAGGTACAGTAGCTGTGTAACACACACCTGCACAACACAGTACACAGGTACAGTAGCTGTGTAACACACACCTGCACAACACAGTACACAGGTACAGTAGCTGTGTAACACACACTTGCACAACACAGTACACAGGTACAGTAGCTGTGTAACACACACCTGGGGATAAGATGTCCGACAAATTCACAGCCTCTCAAAATTAATGAAATTACTACTGCAAATAATCTGCAGCTGCAGCCGTGCAGCCTTAATTACTAGGGAATACTTGCAGGGTCGTGTCTGTTCTTGTCCCCTGGTGCTTGTCCCCTGGTGCTTGTCCCCTGGTGCTTGTCCCCTGGTGCTTGTCCCCTGGTGCTTGTCCCCTGGTGCTTGTCCCCTGGTGGTTGTCCCCTAGTGCTTGTCCCCTAGTGGTTGTCCCCTAGTGGTTGTCCCCTAGTGCTTGTCCCCTAGTGCTTGTCCCCTGGTGCTTGTCCCCTGGTGCTTGTCCCCTGGTGGTGGTCCCCTGTTGGTGGTCCCCTGTTGGTGGTCCCCTGTTGGTGGTCTCCTAGTGGTTGTCCTCTAGTGGTTGTCCTCTAGTGGTTGTCCTCTAGTGGTTGTCCTCTAGTGGTTGTCCTCTAGTGATTTTCTGGTTGTCCCCATGCCATTATGCAACTAATTCGACATGAACCATCACGCAGAGCAGCATGAAACTGCATCGCAAAATCAAGCTAAACATTAACATGAAAAATTCTCATTTGTTTGCAATTGGTGTTTTTGAAGACGTAAATATTCAACAGTCCTTACATCAAATTCATTCACGCAGACGATCATGAACTGCAGATGATGAGGGTGAAGCAGAATAAATTTGCCTACATAGGCAGGCTTGTACGGGGTGCACGATATCCTTCACTCTCCTGTCAGCACTGCGCCGTTCCCGCATGAAATTGGCGAGTTTGAAACATGCATGAAGTGCAAGGAAGGCAGATCAGGGCGGCAGAAGGCTGGGTGAAGTTCAGGAAGGCTGGATAAAGTTAAGGAAGGTTGGGTGAAGATGTGGAAGGCTAGATGAAGTTAAAGAAGGCTGGGTGGAGTTGAGGAAAGTTATATGTGGTTGAGGAAGGCTAGATGAGGTTGAGGAAGACTAAATAAAGTTCAGCAAGGCTGGGGTAAGTTGAGGAAGACAGAGTGAAGGTAAGGAAGGCTGGGTGAAGTGGGGAGATGAGGACATACGAGGGCAAGAGAAGGTCAGGGAGGTGGAAGAGTGTGGAGGTAGAAGACAACATAAGACAGAGGCCGGATGTGTCACGGAGGAGACTGTTAAGTGTACTTTATTCTTATATCTCACAAGATTTAATCCTGATTCGCTCTCTATTGATGAAGTGACCACAGCTGCACTCTCATACATACCTTACATGTGCCAACACAAAGGTGTGGTGTCATAGTGTTGGGACTGGCACAGCCCGCTACAGTCAAGATGACGGCGATGTCAGCATATCAAATAGACGGAAAAGCAAAGTGAGAAAGGAGTTGTATTTTGGCGCTTCACATGAATAAACTCACTGCAGCTGATTGGTAAATTGTCTCAAGTGCTCTGTTGGTGTTTGATGCCTCCAGGTGCACCTGATCCTAGCCAGCTGCGCCTCCAGGTGCACCTGATTCTAGCCAGCTGTGCCTCCAGGTGCACCTGATCCTCGCCAGCTGTGCCTCCAGGTGCACCTGATCCTTGCCAGCTGTGCCTCCATGCGCACTTGATTCTCGCCAGCTGTGCCTCCAGGTGCACCTGATCCTCGCCAGCTGTGCCTCCAGGTGCACCTGATCCTAGCCAGCTGCG
>VCRD01003741.1:33111-56287 GCA_006783055.1 Trinorchestia longiramus
CCTCGCCAGCTGTGCCTCCAGGTGCACCTGATCCTCGCCAGCTGTGCCTCCAGGTGCACCTGATCCTCGCCAGCTGTGCCTCCAGGTGCACCTGATCCTCGCCAGCTGTGCCTCCAGGTGCACCTGATCCTCGCCAGCTGTGCCTCCATGCGCACCTGGTCATAGCCAGCTGTGCCTCCAGGTGTACCTGATCCTCGCCAGCTGCGCCTCCAGGTGCACCTGATTCTAGCCAGCTGTGCCTCCAGGTGCACCTGATTCTAGCCAGCTGTGTCTCCAGGTGCACCTGATTCTAGCCAGCTGTGCCTCCAGGTGCACCTGATCCTAACCTGCTATTTTTTTGACGAATTAAAGCCTTGTAATCAGTAAATTTGCGTGACCTGAATCCCTGCAGCCTGGCTGGTACAAGCATCAGTCCAGCTGCATCATTTCAAATAACATTCTTTTAAATGATGACCAAAGTTGCTCTAAGGGAATGCATTAAACCAATGAAAAAAATGGAAACAAAAATCCGTTCAATGTTTATTTCATATTTGTCAGCTTTATTGCAACCTTGGATGAATTTTAATTATTCAGCAACTGGCAAATAAATGTGACTGCATAAATAGTCCGCGAGTAATGGAGAGGTATAAATCTTTTGAATATGGATTACATGTGGACACTCCACTCCAGCCACTCCACTCTAGCCACTCCACCCCAGCCACTCCACCCCAGCCACTCCACCCCAGCCACTCCACCCCAGCCACTCNTAAGCTGACACTTTAGTTAAGCTGACACTTTAGTTAAGCTGACACTTTAGTTAAGCTGACACTTTAGTTAAGCTGACACTTTAGTGCAACTGACAGTATACGACTGATATTTCAGTAACCATCACACTTCCGATGAGCTGTCAGCAGTCGACTGACATTTCAGTCAGGCTTACACTTTAGTACAACTGACAGTACATGGCTGACACTTCAGCTGGGCTGCCAGCATGCAACTGACACCCTCATTAATTTTGCCTACACTCCTTCTCGCGCTCAAGACAAAAATTCAACTTCCATTCTTTTTTGCGTCGTGTAATTCTCTGCCGCAAAGTTCGCATGGTTTATGGTAGTAAAACCGTCTTAATAATTATGGAATTCCGGCCATATATCGCATGCCTCGCCATCTCCTCAGCTCCATAAGGCCTGCGTAATTTTTTCCATATCTTTGTAGCACGATCTTCGCTCTTGGACTTGATTTTCCTGTTTGAAACTTCTTCTCGTTTTTCATAGAAAATATTGCAGCACAGGGTTCGAAGAACTGCTGCATGTTTGTGTATTAGGATATGTTTTTCAAACACTAACAGGAATATTCTTGTATTAACAGGGATATTAGGAATAAGTCTGTTGAATATTTGAGGAATTATTTCACTGTCTCATTGCAATAGCAATACCTATGCACTCATTTTTTTTCATTCATCACGATTGTAGTAATAAACAATATTAACTTAATATTTTCTCATAATTAGGTCAATAACAAGCAAAATATTATCCTATCTGGAGGAGCATAATATTACATTAAATTTAATTGAAAAATTTCTTCACGTGTTTTGCATGAGCGCGTAAGAATGGAAACACACGAGAAGAAGCGAGTTAATTCTCGTATAACGTAAGCCTAGAGAATAATTAAAATAATTTGTTTACAAAAGTACTGTATCTTCCGAATTACACTTAACATTTCGATATTTTAAGCTATTTGTGCGTTTCAAAAATTATTACGAGAATATAATATCGATGAACTGTTTCGTATATTCGAATATTGCAGTAGTGATTTTGTTGCTTAAGCTAAATAAACGCGCATAATAAGCTATCATTAAAAAAACGTCGCTGGAAACACGCTGCTACTAAAACCTCTACCCTTTTAGTACTCGCTTTTTTTTAATTCAAAGTTCTTTAAATTAAGTATTAATGTATCAACCATGAATCTGAAAAAATGTTTTTCAGTAACTTTCGTGGATAATGTTAATTCCTTCATCAACAAAAATGAATGAACTTGTTCTGGTTTCAGTTGTCGCAGTTCAAACCATCACTGACGCTACTTTTTATCTTAGAGTGAGTACCTGGATGACGATCACACCAGCTCCAGACCAAAATCAGTCGGATTTTGCGTCAAATTTTTGCTGGGCGTCATGTTCTTTTGATCACTGAACAGGAGGTTCGGTGACGTGCCTTTGCAGGTACGAGAGAAAATGTTCGTACAGTCTTTTAAAATTAGCGAGTTTTAAAGTTAGCACTCACACAATAGCTAATGGCGACAGAATCTTTTGATATTCAGGATTAATTACACCGTGTAAGAAAATTTTCATTTTGTTTGTCTCTAGTCAATAAATGTCATTTTATGGTTGGTTTTATCTAGAAAACAAATAAATGACAATCATTCCCTATAGTCAGGTTATGTAAGACGTTTATACTCAATTTTCGCAGAAAACAGTTTTTTTGTTTCTGAAAGGTCTTTAGGTCTTTGTGGAAAATAGTGGACACAATTCCAACGATTCTGTTAAATTTCTCTGAAATCTCATTGAGTTTCTTCTGAACTTCTCTCTGGTGCCACTACCTGTTTTGATATTCTGGCAGTTCGATGGCAACATACTTCAAAAACTTCTTTACTTGTTCGGTCTCTTTGAACAGCTTCGACGTTCTTCAGACGAACTTTCTGTTAATTTTTAAGGTTTTCAAAGTATCCGTTAGAGATTTTCTTGCCCTGGATAACTCTATAGAAGCCATTCTTTTCCTTAAACTTTCATCCATTATAATACATTTAGTATCTGGAAAAAATGATTTCGTAAATCTACAAACAAAATTGTAAATGAAATGGAATGTCTGGGTAGATAATTGGTCTTACATTCGATGGAAACTATAATGAATAAACCTCTTGTTCAAGCAGCTCAAAAGATTACAAGGTGCCCAAAAAAGTTTGAGCAGTTGAATAAATATAAACAAATGAATATAATTACAATACTCTTTCTGTTCAGGAACAGTTGATCAGAATCAGGAAAACATTCTGACTTTTTGTGTTTTTTAGAGAACTTGTATTGAAGATTAGCATCAAGTATGCTAAAACAACTGCAAGTATTGTTTTTATTCAAATCCTGGTAAATAATGAATATCACGATCGTCTCTGCCCAAGGATGTGGAAAGATTTTTCAGACCACTCACAGTAACTAAATAAAAAATTAGGAAACACTGCAAAAGGTAATCAAAGTCGTACAAAGTACGAATCAACAAATAAACAACGACGTCTTACACGCAGTACTAAAAAAAATCGCAGATCGTTTTTAAAGACTGAGTGTATTTCAAGAGAAATCTTTTTTTGGGAATAAAGTTTTTTCCTGTTCCTTGTACTTTTTCAGAAGGTTCATGGAAAATGTTGATAGGATAAGGTATGCGTTAAATTGTTTAGACTTTTTTCCCCTACACCAAATGTTTTCGTCAACGTCAAATGTTAAATACGCCAGCTGTTTTCGACCAAAAAGAAAATATTATAATCCCAGATCAACTTTTTGCTTTGAATTTAATTAAAAAAACTACACGACTTTCTTTGATCAGCTGTAAATAACCGTGGAGTAATTAGGAGCATGTTATTTATGTAATCACTTTTACGAAGTCTTGTGAAGTTTTCAGTTCTTTTTGGTCTAAAGTAGTACGCGACACTTCAAAGACAAAGACTGTCTTCCCGGTCCATAATGTCTCATAAAAATTTGCCCACTTGCATAATTAGTCTCAGAGATGAGAGTGTCCACAAAAATGCTCAAATTTATGTTAAGCGCTCGTCAGTTATTTTACGCACGCGTGGCTTTTGTTGTGTCTGTTTGTAAACATTTCAAGCAAAATGACGTCCAAGGCAAAACAGGATAAAATTCTGCCTTGAAAACTCTCACATAATTAACTGCGACAGAACAAATCAATTCGTTATGTCAATAATTCTTATTCAATGTATGGAAACGATATGCAGTGGTTGCAATAAATATTCAAAACTTTGCCCAGAGTTTTCTTACTATATTTATGCAGCTTTAAAACGAACAAAAATTTAATATCTTACACAATTTTTGAAAATTAGCATCAAAATCATATTACGAGAAAAAATAAAGTATACATTGTACTAACAAACATGTTGAACTAACATACCAAAAATATGTGATCCACTTATGAAAACCAGATAATAGTTGGTATGGCTTTTATTTGTTATGCTATTATCGCTTCTAACCGCTTAAGATAGTTATTTATGAGTTTGCTCTAAACCTCTGCATGTATTTTGAACCACTCTTCTTGGCACACCCTTTTTAAATCCCTTAGATTTCTTGAGCCTCTCTTTGAATATATAATTTGGATTGTCGCCAGAGGTTTTCAATGGGGTTAAAGTCTAGTAATGGACTTGGCCCTCTACATTACCTCTATTTAATTCCACTGAAACCACGATGGTGTGTCTTTGGCTGCATGATTGGAATAGTTGTTTCACTGAAACGTCCAATCCTCTTGGCAAGTTCAGATTTGTTGCAGACAAGATATCGTCAAGAATCTGACCATACATCAAGCCATCCATTGTGCATTCGATAACATGAAGTTTTCCAGTACCTGCAGAGAAAAAGCAGCCTCATACCATTATGCTACGTCTGCCAAACTTTACAGTGAAGATGGTATTTTTGAGATCATACGCAGAGTTGTTTTTTTCACCAAACGCACCATTATTATGGCTAAATAACTCGATCTTCATCTCGTCATACCATACTATGAACAAAGTCTTAAAACTTAACAGGTTACTCCACATGATTATTTACGAATTTCAAACTATTTTCATTTTGAATTGGTTTCAATAAAGGTATCATTCTTGGGTGAGAACGGAAACTTTCGTGTCAAAGTAAGCTTTTAATTACTCAATCAAGCCTTTACCTTCACTTAATGGGCCATATTTCTGGCCATATGATCTAAAATTTTAGATAGGGAACAAGAACATGGTAGACTATCAGTTTACCTGCAAGATTTATGCCTACGAATTGTGTCACCAATGGTTGAAATAGTTATTTCTAATATAATTGAAATTTTTCTATTGCTCAAAGCTTTATTATGAAGTGCATCAATATGCTTTCTAATAATTTTTGGAAATTCTTAAGACTTCACCATTGTATAATTAAGGAATTATGTACTGTGCTCCTTATCAAGCAGCCATCAAGCAATGAATGAGGGTATCTGTTGCACCCGAACGACTTGCCTTCAGATTCTTATCAAGAATTTTTAGATTTTTCTCTTCATTTCGGTTTTGTTATAAATTCCAATAATAGTTTACTCTCGTTATAATATTTTTTTATTGATATGACGGACACTTGTTTAACTTTTAGTTACACAAATTTGCTGATAAAATTTTCATGCTTCATTTCTTCTTTATTATGATTTTAAATATGAATTCATCGTTCAAAAATACAGAATATTCATATTTTATTTCTCGTGTAGTTGTATAGGTTTGGTAACTAAAACTTTGGCCACATGTTGTAGATTTATTGCACCCGCAGTGTATTGGCAATATACACTCAAACCTATGTGCTAAATTTCATCATCTTACATTCAGTATTTTGTTAATGATATTAAATATTCAGTGCGTGTATCTCTCTATGACCGTCCGTAATTACCTTGTTTGAAATCATCAAAAGTCTACGGACTTTAAAACTAACATTCAACTTACTTTTTACCCCGCGTGTTACTTCATTTTCATATTATTTTAGTATCTATTCATGTTTTTTACTGTTGAAAAATTATGACACTATCACCTAAAATTTGAGTGACAGATTGAAAAATTTATGAAATATTTGAAAATCGATTAGTACAAAATTTAACCAGAATGTAAAGAGGCGTTCAGTTAAAAAATAACGTTCAGCTGCTGATCTATGCACACATTTTTCAGAGAAAAGAATCATACATTTCTTTGGTATTAATTTTATTTACAGAAGACAATAAAGTCTTATCTGTTTTCCAAAATGATTGTTTCTTTCCATCCCTGCAGTCCACGTGAATGACATTTATGACGCAGTACTCCTGCGTAGTATTGGTACTTCAACACCTCTGAGGAATATTTTTCATTTCAGTACATCTGAATAGCATCAGTAATGTAATAACACTCATTAAAAATATCTGTTATTTGTACCTCTGAAAATGTGTTCCAATTCAATTCACGCAAACATTATTGGCAATTCAGCTCCCGACAATACATGCCTGCAACTGAAAACTGCACTTAAAGGGCATCTTAAAGCTGTAACGCTGCTTCATGTGGCGCTGAATACGCGTGAGAGACAACAAGAAGAGACCCAGGTGCAGCCCGAGACAAATATGTCTCTGCCATGAATTCATTCTGTATTTTCTGTGTAAGGATGAGCTTAAACCAATCCAGGCCTGAGCCTGTATGAGCCTGTATGGCTCCTGGCTTGAATCTTAATCATACGTAAGCAGTTCTGTACACTGAGATGCAGTGCTCAGATGTTCTCAATGTATCCTAATTATTGAAGGATTTGATAGGATGAAGTATTCATCAGCTACTCTCAGAAGTTAAGTAATCCCGGTTCAGATGCTTCCTGCCAATGCTATAACACTTTGAGCATACTTAATTGTAAGTTGTATGTATAGTAATTATAGTATTATTAAAATTATTCGACTTCAACTGGATCACAGTTCATTCTCCGTAAGTTGTCATTTAAATCTAGTGATAAATATATTTTACAGAAACGGTTTCTATTGCCATCATTAAAATCCAAGAAAACACATATATTGATGCCTTATTATCAAATGCGAAAGTTTCTCTCTGATTTCTTTTAACATGAATCATATTATCATAAATTAACATGCTAATACAATCATAAATTAGTATGCTAATGCTTACCTCACCGAGTCACTCCTGAGTATTTTCTGAAGACACAAACTGTAGTACATAATAAAGTTCTGCTACCTACATAAAGTAGGTACCAGAGAACAGCACGAGATAAGTTCGAGTTCGTACTATTAAACTGTAAGTGTACATCCATCTCTGTGTAAAAATTTTTACAAAACCTGTGTTAGGTTTTTTTCTCTCATGCAACTAACAATCTTTTTTATTTCACACAACTATGCGACAAACTTTGTTCCTTTGATCCTGCGAGAGATGCTTATTTTTTTGCAGATTTTTCCGTCTAGTCTTCACAAAGGGGTAGGGCAGATCTGCATTGTCTGCTTCAAAGAGGCCCACTTCTGTCCTTACTGTATCAGTAAACACAGTAGGGAGTGTGGGTGTGTAGAGGGAGGGGGGAATAATCTTTAAAAACTTCTGGTATGCTTCTAACCATTCAAGACAGTTGGCATTGATGTAACAATTATACGCAAGCGCATGATGACAAAATATACTAATTGGAAACTAAGAAAATTCAGATGTAAATTAATTGGAATATATTTTTTAATTTTCAAGGATGAAAATTATTCATATCAAACAATAAATGGTACATAATAATCATAGAATAATTTATAGAACATTCGTAATTCATTTCAATAGCAATCAATTTCTTCTTGTAGTCCTCAATTAATGATATGTACCACCAACTTGGTTGACTGGTGAGCGAACTCTCTTGCGATGCGAAAAGACCCGGGTTCGAGGCCCGCTGCCACGGTGGTCAGTTTGTGTATGACCTTCGCTTGGCTAGAATTACGGCATAAGACTTGAGTACCAACCCAAGAATGGGCCAAAAGGTTCGTTCCTATCGCCTCATTCTATTTTTTTGTATACAAATTCTTGTTAGCATTTCATTCCACTCTTCTTGACATATGTTCCTAAGATCAGGGACGTTTGTTGAAGCTCTGGATTGGTTTTGAATATTCAAATTATGCCACGAATTCTCTATTGACTTTAAATCTGGGGACTGGCTCGGCAATTTCACTTTATTGACGTACTTTACAGGCATCCATTTTTTTCGTAAATTTTACTGTGTGTTTTGGATCATCATCTTGTTGGAAGACCTACGTGTTATTCTTTGAGAAGTTCAACTTTTTCAACCGAACTCAAACGAACAAATTTACTTTCAAATTATGTTATTATGCTACGTCACTCATTCTGCCTTATTTTACCGTAATATTTTCACAACCCTCTGTAGAGAAACATTTCCGAACCATGATGCTTACACCATCGAATTTCTCTGTGTTTGAATTCTGTTCTTCGGATTGAAGGCAACACCGTCTTTTCACCACGCATGATTTCTTGAATAGCAACCAGATTTTGAATTCATCAATTGCTATCAGTTCTGGACTTCCTCAGTCCACAAATCTATTCCCCAGAGTCAGTGTGGCTTATCTCTGTCCTTGCGAACAAATTTTACCCGATCATTGCTGTGCCTTTTCAATAGCAAGGGAGTTTTCTCTTACGTTGGCACAACTTTAGATTGTAACAATGAATTTTGTTGCTTGATGTTCCAATAGAAACACTGATCGCAAATAGAAGCAAATTTTGTTGCAACTTTATGTAAGTATTCATTGGACTTTGTTTAATTTGACTTAGCAATCTTCGCGGATATCTGAGAAGAATCTTGTTTTGAGCACCAGATCTTCTTGAGTTTTCAGCAGTTCTTGATTTTTTATTTCATGCAGTAAATGAAGTTAGAGTATTAAATAAAATGTTTGGGTTTAATGACGTCTTCGTGAAGCTATCATGTTCTTTTTGAAGCTTATTTTTTTTTGTTGTTTTTTGCCAGTTTATTACCTTGTGTTTTGATGATAACCTTATTGTACAAAGTACCAATGCAAAATGTTGAGTTTGTATTTTTTTGTTAGAAATAGGCACTACTCACATTATTGGAACTATCTAGAACTTTTAATTCAAATAATTTTGAAATTATGAGCAATTTGAAAGTTATAAAATTTAAAATTTACATCGTACGAATATTTTCTCACAGCTAAAAATTTATAAATATATCTAGTATTATTTATTTTGTCCTTGTATAGCTAAATACGATTACTATCTAAAAATTAGTTTTTCTTGCTGGAAATGTATTAAATCACAAGTTACTTGCTGCACGAATATCTCTTCATCATCCTCTGGCCGCAGAATCTCCCTAGTTAGAATGTGTCATAAGTCTACGGACTTTGAAACTAACATTCAATTTACTTTTTCACATCTCTGCAAGGGATTTTACTTCACTTCCATATTCTTCAAATTTTAATTCTATAATTTTGATAAGAGTGAGACCTACAATCTTCACCAGAGCTATAAATATGTATTATCTGCTCGTAATGGGCTGGGAGAGTCGAACAGGTGCGAGTCCTGTATAGCCGCCGACAGGTGTAGTCGATATTTGCGAGTTTAGTGGCGAGTAACGAGCGGTCTGCAGCTTTAAGACGCTTAAGGCCTGAATAAAAGAGCGGTGCAATGGAGGCCACGACTTAGAGTTTGAGTTTTTCGCTTTGGTATCCAATTCTGGCCGTCAAAGGACGTCGTCAGCTGCTTCTCTCCTGGACGGGAAGCTGTCGTTGTACCTTACAGGATGGAGGGCTGAGCGCTGGAGGAAATTTCGCTTATGGTTCATAACACACGTAAATTTATAGCGAACTTGAAAGATTCCATGGATGGGAAATTAAGGAAATTGAATTCTTCTAACACGTTATCGAGGGACCAAAACTGTTGTGGGACCTCGTGCTTATGTGAAAAATGTGTTCATTAATATAAAGGATCGGATTTTTCATTCATTAGAATAGCTGAAAAGTCGCGAGTGCATTGTTTAATCACGGACGTGATCTTTAAAACCTTCACACTTCTGTCCGTCGGGCATGCGATGATCACAAAAATAGATTTACAACACAATGCAAACTCTGTTCCGTCTTCAATACTAAAGCATGAAGTAGTTTTTCCCATTTTAAAAACCAATATTTGCTTTTAATTTTTCCGATTGAAAAATGGAAGAAATGTTCGAGTGAAACGAAAGAAAGAAATCCATTGAAAATGCGGGAATTTTTTCTCGTTTGAATCTATTGGTGTATCAATAAAAATCTAATCAACTGCTTTCGTCCGGGATTCTGATTCATGTAAAGTGTACGATGTTACTAAACATTTAAATTTATTTATGCTATATTTT
This sequence comes from Trinorchestia longiramus, assembly GCA_006783055.1. Taxonomy (NCBI): domain Eukaryota; kingdom Metazoa; phylum Arthropoda; class Malacostraca; order Amphipoda; family Talitridae; genus Trinorchestia; species Trinorchestia longiramus. The sequence continues at coordinate 43,202 of VCRD01003741.1, forward strand.
TATTATAAGTAATACTTTTTTAGTTACGATAATGACTACCATTATTATTACAATGAGCATTTTACCCAAATCTTCGACTAGCATAAATTTTATTTAAATTATATTCACCATTATTACCAACACGGCCACACCTACACAACCTCCCACTTAGCATTAAACATTGAATTAAACATTTTCTTAAATTTTCCTCCTGAACATATACATGAGAATAATATTAATCCCGCTGCGTATTTTGGGCGACATGGCAACTTTTGTCAGGTTGCAGTAATTTTTTTTCAATCTCACTTATTTTCTGTCTTGTTTTCCTACTTGCTCGCACTAAAGTTTTCACATTTGCACCTTAAGATTTGTTTTAAATAATGTGCAATCTGTTTCTTTTTGTCGTTCCTGTTTTGTCTTCAGAGCTTGCATCCTTTTCCTATCAAAACCATGAATGTTTGCATTTATGGAAAAATCCATCCACCTATAGGAAAATCATTTGCGTTCTTCCTGACGCCACTTGCCCTTACGGCCTATAAAAAGCCATAGCTACCTCCTCAACCGCAGTTTAGTAGCCAATCAGAACAGCCTATCGCGTTCGAGCCTATGGCGTATCACGGTTGTGTGGTCGAGCTTCGTTCAGTATACGCTTGGAAAGAGCATAGGAGTGTTCACGCTTTGCAGAGCCAGGTTTCTGCCCTGATTTTATGCAAAGAAACAGCGCTCTGGTGCCATGAGCACGCTAGATATGCATGAAGACTCCTCACACATTCCCGTATTCATGAACGCAGAGGCTGCTGAATAGTGAGCACGTCCTCAAAAGTTTTACAAGAGAATCTGGATTATTTTTAAAGGTGCAAGTTTTGGGCATTGAATTTCTGCGTTTGGACGTTTGGTTTTGTTGTTTTAGTTTGGTTTTAATAAATTAAGTTATGTCAAATTTTTGTGGAATTTTTTTCAATATGTTTTTATGATCTGCGCAAAAAATAGAATTTACTGTACTAGAAATAAAAATTTTGTGTAACAAAAGTTTCCTTATTTATAACACGGAACCTTGATTCATTTTTCGTTTATGGATTAAAGTCTCAAATTCACAAAATTTCCTGTTTTAAAAAAAGTTTTTTTCATATTTGAGGAACATTCCAGGAAGGCATCTTCGTTTAGCTATAAAAAAGAAGCTGAAAGAAAATTACATGACAGGAAACTACGTATGTGTGGTTGCTTTACAGGATACATAATGGATACAGAAAATCTATGAAACATGAACAAATGTATAGTGTTGACCCACAACATAGGGACTAACTATAAGAATAAAATATTCTGCATGAAAAAATTTTTGTCAACATTTTAAGTAGGAGCGAAGTTTTTCTCATGTATTCCGTTTTTTCTTTTTTTTGTACTACTAATACGTTGAGTTATTTTTGTTCTATCAAAATAGTGTTTTTAAAATGAAGTTAATTAAAAATTAATATCTCTTGTACACAGTCCAGTCTTTAGACAATGCACGCAAACTGACACTAAATTGATCATAGAAAAGTTGTGTTTCACGCTATAGGTTTTTAGTGTAATTTGAGAACACTGAAATACAACACTCATTTAATTTATTTCTAACGGTCATGTGGTATTCTTTGTTTATTGTTACTGATAAAAAACATCATGAAACGATCTTGTAGAATTAAATTTTCTTACTTGAATAATGTTCTTTTCCAAACCCGATCTTACATCTAAATTAACACAGTTTATATTAACAAAAATGTTTCGTGTAAGAAGGTCATTTCAGTAATGCTTTCAACAAAATATAATCTTGTTCTTTGTGATGTGCAGTACACAGGACGAACACATCAGGGGGCGGTCACTCAGAACTGTGGTGGTGTGGGCCGTAACCTGGCGGACAGCCTCACAAGACTGGGGGTGACCATCATGCTACTGTCCGCCGTCGGTACTGATGCTCATGCGGACACGCTCACCACTCACAGTCCGCCTGGGGTGAGTGTAACTCACGCTCACCACTCACAGTCCGCCTGGGGTGAGTACAATTCACGCTCACCACTCACAGTCCGCCTGGGGTCAGTGTAACTCACGCTCACCACTCACAGTCCGCCTGGGGTGAGTGCAACTCACGCTCACTACTCACAGTCCGCCTGGGGTGAGTGCAACTCACGCTCACACAGACACTCATGCTCAACACTCATTCCTTCTGTAGTGAGTACAGCTCTTTAAGAATCATTTTGAGCTGCTTCTGCTCATTTCACAGTGGTGCAGAATGTCCAAAGCTGTAAGAAAATAATAGATTATGGCCACAGCAACGAGCCTGTTGGTTCTTTTTTGGGCTACTACTCAAGTCTTGTCAAAAAAGCGTCTAACTCTCAGTATAAATCCATCACTTTCCGTCCTAACTCAGCTGTTTCTGGGAACTATTGAGTGACCGCCACTAGCTGTTGAGTGGCTGCTATTAGGTATTGAGTGGCCGCCATTGAGTGTTAAGTGGCTGGCATTCACTATTGAGTTGTTGTCATTGAATGTTGAATGGCTGTCATTGAGTGTTAAGTGGCTGCCATTGAGTGTTAAGTGGCTGCCACTGAGTGTTAAGTGGCTGCCACTGAGTGTTGAGTGACTGCCATTGAGTGTTGAGTGACTGCCATTGAGTGTTGAGTGACTACCATTAAGTATTAAGTGGCTGTCACTGAGTATTGAGTGGCTGTCACTGAGTATTGAGTGACTGCCATCGAGTACTGAGTGACTGCCATTGAGTGTTGAGTGACTGCCACTGAGTGTTGAGTGACTACCATTGAGTGTTGAGTGACTGTCACTAAGTATTGAGTGACTACCATTAAGTATTGAGTGACTGCCATTAAGTATTGAGTGACTGCCATTAAGTATTAAGTGAAACTACCATTATAATAATATTGATATGTCTGCCTGGCACAGTTGATGGGTCTGGGCACACTGCGTCAGGACACTGCGCCTACTGCGTCCTACTGCGCCCTGCTGGACAGCAAGGGGGAGGCCATGCTGGGTGTGGGGAACATGGATGTACACAACCACATCACCCCACAATGGGTAACTTATATATAAGGTGGCCCATAAATTACTGATCCTTTTAAAAACACTATAACTATAAAACTAAGAATGGTAGAGAGATGAAGTTACTTCTATATTGAAGAAGGGATTTTTAATTTTTTTGGTGTATTTATACTACTTACTATTAACACTTATCCATGTTAACTAGTTTTATAGTTATAGCATTTTTAAAAGGGTCAGTAACTTATGGGTCAGCATGTAATGTATATTCAAATTAGAGCTCAGTTTTTGGGTCAGAGGGAGGGGAGGGAACGTTGAAGTAATTTTAGCATTGAGGTCACCGTATATATTTGCTTGAATACAAAAAATTATTTGAATTCATGAATGTAATCAGGTTCAAAATTGTTCAGTTTTTTGAAGTAATATTCCACAAGTTGGAGAGCCACTGCCATGAGATGGAGCATCTGAACGAATTCATACGTTATACGAATTTGATTACTTCAGTTCTCAATTACTTTATATTACTTTCATGATATTACAAGCTATAACCTTACCCTAAATTCAGGCTTCATTCCTAATCTCTATAGTAAATCTTAGCCCAATACAAGCTTTAACCCTCTCACGACCAAATTATTTTCATACTGATCAAAATATTGTGTAAATTACCACTTATCTTTACTAATCCTTAAGTAATTTTGCCGTAATTTTGAACGAAACATTTAGAACATACGACTAAAATGAATAATTTTTAAAGTTTGTTTGGGACATATTAACCCAACGGTAGCGAAAGGATTAAACTTAATCTGAATGCTGGTACTGTATTCAATCTTTAAAATTGAATCTTAATCTCAATCGTATATATGAAAATATCCTACCAATATTTTACGAACATTTCAATTGTCAACTATTGGAATTGGTATTTAACGATGAGCTGCGTTCGAGTTAAGAGTTAACTCTTAAGCAAGCTGGTCGTAGTGCAGAATTTTATTTTCAATGAAAACATTTACATTATTTCCGGCCCTGAGTTCAACTGGTTGTAACGACAAGAAGTTTTCATGCTAGTGCGTTGTGTTGCTTGTGTGCACACCTGAATGTGTACGTGTGCGTTGTGTTGCTTGTGTGCACACCTGAATGTGTGCGTGTGCGTCCTGTTCCTTGTGTGCACACCTGAATGTGTGCGTGTGCGTTGTGTTGCTTGTGTGTACACCTGAATGTGTGCGTGTGTGTTGTGTTGCTTGTATGCACACCTGAATGTGTGCGTGTGCGTTGTGTTGCTTGTGTGCGCACCTGAATGTGTGCGTGTGTGTTGTGTTGCTTATTCACACACCTGAATGTGTTCGTGTGCGTCGTGTTGCTTGTTCACACACCTGAATGTGTTCGTGTGTGTTGTGTTGCTTGTGTGCACACCTGAATGTGTTCGTGTGCGTCGTGTTGCTTGTGTGCACACCTGAATATGTGCATGTGCGTCGTGTTGCTTGTTCACACACCTGAATGTGTTCGTGTGCATCGTGTTGCTTGTTTACATACCTGAATTTGTACGTGTGTTTCAGGTGCGCCAGTTCAGCAAGGAAATTGCATCATCTCAACTGGTGGTGTGCGACGGTAACATCCCGCAGCCAACCCTGGACTGTACCTTGCAGTTGTGTGCTGCTAGCGATGTACCTGGTGAGTACTGGGTGTTGTAGGGACGTGCGGGGTGCCTGGTGAGTACTGGGTGTTGTAGGGATGTGCGGGGTGCCTGTCTTTAACAACACTAGTCATGTTTTATCACCGTATAGTTTGCGAAGTACGATTTTTCCATTCATAAAAATTTACTATTTCGCTCTCTAATTTGCTACTTTCTTTATTAACTACCTTGTTCTCGAAGCAATTGTTTCCTTAATGCATCATAGCCTGTTAGTCTTCGTTTAAGCGTAATTTCCCTTCAATACCTCGAAATGTTCCTCATCTGGACACAGCAAGCCTGGCGCACGTATGGTGACACACTAGGGCTGTGCGAGCAGTCGTCTAACGTTAATTCGACCGTTGCCTTATTAACTAACATGGCGAGACTGAATGTCGGTCTGCCAAAACTAAAAAATGACCTACAAACGTACAAACTGTGTACACTGTATGAACTGTGCAAACTGCATGTATTGTGGAAACTGTCTTAAAGGCACAAATGTTCGTGAAATATTAAGCTACTTAAACTACATAAACTTGGTAAACTGTGTAAGTTATAAACTGTTACAGTTATGTGATGTATCTGCCGGTATTCAGCATTAGTCGCCTTTGTGAGAAGTTTAACTGTAAATGTGAATTTTCAGTTTCTGACTTCCGAGATACTGCATTACAGTGCAAGGAACCACACTCTTTTACAACTTCCAGGAAAATCGCTGCCATCAGCAGGTAGGGTTGATAACACGGGCCTCAATATAGGTGTCATACTCATTTGACTCGTACCTGACCCAATCTAGGTGTCATACTCGCCTGATCCAATCTAGACGTCATACTCGCCTGATCCAATCTAGACGTCATACTCGCCTGATCCAATCTAGACGTCATACTCGCCTGATCCAATCTAGACGTCATACTCGCCTGATCCAATCTAGACGTCATACTCGCCTGATCCAATCTAGATGTCATACTCACCTGGTTCAATCTAAGCATCATATTCACATGACAGGCAAAAAAATGCCTTGCATATGATTCAATTGCATAAATTTTTCTAGCCAAAGTCTCGCAATTGACAGCGGCTTTATAATTATCTAGAGGTACGGTAGCAATGTTGCCATTGGCTTTATATGTAATCCGTTCGATATTTTTTTCTCAGACTTGAGATTGTTGGCTTCAACTGAAAGGCTCTCAAAGAGGTAATAGCTTGCAGAAAATACGATCAATGCGTTCCCAGCCAGACAATCGTTTCGCTGCCGTTCATTATAAGGAATCATTGGATTAGGTTTATCGGTTTATTAGACCGCAGTTTTCTTCAACTATGAAAAATCAAACAAGCTGCATCTCTCAACAGTTTTACTGTCGTTTCATAATCGAAAAAGCAGGTGGATGGACATCGACAGATGATATTTATTTACAAAATATCCTTTATGAAGAAAATCATGTGACGTCTTCTTCCTCAAAAATGATAATGTAACTGAAGGAAGAGGATTTTGTATCATTACTAACTACGCCTTCAAAAATTAAGCAACAACTCTATTACATATGTGGCAGGTGATACGTATGTAATAGAGTATGACCTCTCTTCTTTAGAGAAACTTCGAGAAAAAGTTGGCAATTAGTAAAACTAGCTGTAACACTACAACTAGCAGAAATGTTGAACCTCGATAGAATAAATTGGTATGTCAGCTGCATGTTCAGATACTATCTGCTGTACACACGTTCACATGTTACAGCTCGCATCACATTCAGTGTGATGCATCAAAATTATGGCAATTTCTAGTGATTAATGTTCAGGGTTTAAGGCATTAAATGGTATAATGTACTGCATTAGTCAAGTGGTAGCAAATTAAATAGAAAAGCTTTACAGCACAACTGGTTCTGTTCTGTCAGTTCCAGCACCGCTAGTTCTGCCAACTGACATCAGCTTTTAGAACTTTGTGTCGATATTTAAAAGAACTGACCTGTCGACGAGGCTCAAATAAAGAAAGCAGATTCTCGGCAACATTGCTACCTGCTTGAAAGAAAAATTCATTGCTTGGAGCAAATAGTTTACCTGGGAACTATTTTGAAGACAATTTTTACCATTGCAATCTAGAAAATGTTATTGGAATCTCTTAAATGTATCAAAATGCAAGGGTGATTGCAAAAAATACTCTATTTTAAGATAATAATTTTATTCCGGCTTTATATCTGCACCTTGGAACATAAAATTTCGCAGTGCAGAATGTTGATCTAAGGCTGTGTTTTAAATGAAACACTGGTGATATCGGGAGGGCTTTTGAACAATAAAATTCCCAATTTTGATATTTCCAAGACCTAATAATAATAAAACCTCATTCTCTGCTAAACATCAATTGAATCTCATTCTAATTCTTTGATTTATTTCGATTTTTTAATACCGAGTACAGGTATCAATACTAACCACTAACTTCATACCTCAATGCACTCATAAATGATTTTCGTAGTGGGATGTTTAAAGAAATAATAGACTTGAGAAATAACTGACTGATATACACAGTCAATGCTACACTTTGTACTACAGGTGGAGACGCTGTACAAGGTGAGGTAGACCTGAACATTTTACCTGACAGATTTAATAAGGATCAAGTAGACCTGAACATTTTGCCTGACAAATCTAATTAAGGACTAATAGACCTGGACATTTTGCCTGACAAATCTAATAAAGGACTAGTAGACCTGAACATTTTGCCTGACAAATCTAATAAAGGACTAGTAGACCTGAACATTTTGCCTGACAAATCTAATTAAGGACTAATAGACATGGACATTTTGCCTGACAAATCGAATAAAAGACAAATAGACCTGAACTAATATTTTGCGTGGCCTTTACAGTTAAAAAGTCTCGTCGTACAATTTGAGTCAGGGCTGTGCAGGTAGATTTCGCTACTCGTGATTTCCTCGTTATTATGAACTGGAAAACAATTTGACATTCTAATTTCCTCTTAAAAATGAGCAAAAGCCCAACAGTTTTGAACAAAATTTTGATTCTAAAATGAAAATAAAGCTTAATTCACATTTTTTGAAGGTCCACCACGGGTTTGTATATGAGTTATTATATCGATCACAACAGTCTGTAAGTCAGATTTAGATTCGGATTCAGATTCATATTCAAAATCAGATTCAGTTGAGGCTACAAGCGAGAAATTGGAAATTTATTCTCCGTAACCTTTCTTTTCAAATATTTACAAATGAACAGAATGGATGAATTGATTGAAAAATATTCCGATTCAAGTATAAATTAAACAAACTTTGTATTTGTCATCAAGAATATTGCAACACACAATCTTGTTATACATACAGGCCTATTAAATTATAGGGAATATAATCGAAATATCGCATTTGTCCTTAGAATTGCAGCTATAAATACAGCTCAATTAATTCACGAGCTTATCCTAATTATATATAAACAACTACAAAATAGTAAATTACTTCTCATAAAAATATCTGAAGGCTCAACTTTACGGACGGGAAAGTTTGACATTTGGCTGTAGTGCTGAACTTTGGTTATTCAGCAATGAAGGGATCATGTAAGTGCACTTTTATTTCATGTTTTTGTTCTTAAATCTGCTTCTTTTCTCTTCCTCATAGGCAATACTACTTCTATCTTAGTCACTAATCTAAGTCTCAAAACTTTTGAACGTTTGACTCATTGGCCTCAAGTACATGTAAGTTTGACTCGATTTTTATTCAAGTTTGACTCAAGTTTGAATTACTGCTATTTTTGTATGACCCCCAATTTTATATATTTGTGCCTACAAATTTGCACATTTATGTCCACAAATCTATGTTTATTCTCCACTTTTTTTCATGCTTTTAGCTTGAAAATCATTCTTTGATTATCAAGCATTACGCAGTCTTACAATACACACTCCTGTCGGATCACACAGATGCACCTAAAAAAATCTAAAAATTCTTCTAAAATAAAATCTACATGCGTAGTTTGTGGCTCGAAAACCGACTAAACTTATTTCCTTTTATTTAAATTCAACTTGCATGATCTGCCCTACACGTCGACCACGTGTAGCCCACGTGTCCAATTAGTAATCACAGTAATTACTATTATTATATCTTTACGCAGCTTGTACTGCCTCAGAACAGTGGTAATTAAAATTGACTTTTTAATCTGGGGATAACAATCATTTCTGAGACAAAAGTTCACGATGGGAATAATTTCTGAAGATAATAATTATTTCTGAGGGCAACCATTATTCCTGAGGGCAATCATCCTTGCTGATAGTAATTATCATTTTCCTCATTGTAACCCTTCGTAATTTCATACAAAAATTATATCATGACATCCAGTAATAATTTCATAATATCCAGCAATAATGTCTGGGTTTTGAGCAACAATTTTATGATATCCAGTATGTTACCCACTAGGAATCTGATGTTATCCACGACTAGTAGTACAATTACAGTAACTGCTGCTCCTTAACTTAAATTATAGGAACAAACATTCATGTTCGCTGCTCGAATATTTCTATGACAACCAACGTCATATTTACACTAACCCTTGCAGATGCTTCGCTGTGAATCAATGCTGTCTAACTCAATACAGTCTTTACGCACTCAGGCTTATGAAATGCCTAGTTAACATTGCAGAACGTGCGCGTGAATGAATGCATTGTCATTCTAGTGTGTTGTATTGCGCGCTGTGAACTCAACGAGTGAGCCACTAGCTTCCAAAGCAGAGCTACTTTACCATCAGCTTGGTCGACTTGTAAGTGAACCCGCTTACCATCAGCTTGGTCGACTTGTAAGTGAACCCGCTATTTTTTGCAGCCACCGTTGTCGAGTGGTATGCGGCCCGTGTTCTGTATCGGGTCTCTGCTTGTGCAGAAAGACTGCGTGCGGGTTCGAAACCCGGCAATGAATACGAACTATTTCTCGTTTCACGCCGTGAGCTCGCACTTATCGGTAAGACCTCAACTCATCGCCCATGGATACATCCCAGGATCGTCGCATGGAGCTCACCATCACCCTTACTCTAAGAATGTTAACCTTAAGAATTTGAAAAACCAATGTACTAAATGTCTATGTACTGTGTACTTGATTGGAAATAAAGATTGTTTGTTTTGTTTTTTTTCGAACACCCGGGTTTGAGGCCCGCTGCCGCCGTGGTCGGTTTGTGTATGATCATCGGCGGCTAGAATTACGGCATGGCGCTTGGGTGCCGACCCAAGAATAGGCCAAAAAGCTCGTTCCTAACGTCTCATTCTATTCTATTATACTATTTTTTTCTTCATTGGGATATCTTACGGGCACATGGTTATTTTTTTCATTGGGTATATAGGTATTTTCTTTTAAATAGTAATAAAAATTAACATTAAAACTCCTCAGACGATGACTTGGACGTCATTGCGTAGTGCCATCGACGTCTTGGTAATTTTTACAATGAGCGCCTGAAATCCTTAAAAGTTAGCAATGCTCTCCAAAAAATCTGGAGTGTGACACGAGAAAGACCTTACTTGGTGAATGCCTTTTGATGTATGCTATTTTGTGCACTCCAAATACTGGTTCTTGAACTCTCGGCAGAACCTCTACTAGATTCACAGACGAAGAACCCATAGCTAATGCACAGACGGAGATGTGATTAGAAAATAGCCGAGTGATTTTCAAAGCAATAGAAGTATATGCACCACCAACACAGCTATAGAAACGTTGTCAGTTCCCTGATCACGTTTATAAGCGTTGACTCTGGATTGTTTTAAGAACCTTAGGTAAGCAGAGACCAAGAATAACATCTAGTGTGTACTGAGCCATTACAGCATCAGAAGATTACTTCTAGCGTTGGCTTCCAGACATAAGCGTGATATAGATGTAAGCGTCATCTAGATGTATGTGTGATCTAGATATAGGCGTGATCTAGATGTGAGATCTGGGAGGTGTGAGTGTAATCTAGATATAAGCGTCATGTAGTTGTATGCATGATCCAGATGTTAGCGTGATCCAGATGTAAGCGTGATCTAGATGTAGGCGTGATCTTCATATATGCGTAATCTAGATGTAAGTGTGATCTAGATGCAGGTGTGATCTAGATGTAGGCGTGATCTAGATGTAGCCGTAATCTAAATGTATGTACCATCTAGATATCAGCACAGCCCACGAAAGAGCACAATCTAGGCAGACGCAGTTTAGATATAAACACAATTGAACAATTTTGCTGTAGGCGCTGTCTAGATATAGGCGTTGTGCTGTGGGTAGGAACCATGAGAGAAGCCTGACGCCTGGGAGTAGACACTTTGTTCCCTGGAGAAGCCTGGGTTGGAGCCGTGGTACGGGTGGGGCTGGTACCCTGGGTCTATTGGGATTTCCATGGGTTCCGCACCGTGGTGGCCGTTCTGGTTCTCGAGGTGCAGCAAGTTGTTGGTCTCACGCTTGCGGTCCCGCGATCTGAAGCACTCCTGCAAAAAAACACAATCATGAACTGGAGTGTCAACCATACTGGATACTTATAAAGATTTCAACGAACGACAGGCGGGTTTAAGATTGTAAGAAATATTATAAATGCTACCTATATTTTATACAGTGGTATATTCATGTATATACCTGTCCTTTGCGTATGTATATCAATCTTAGAGGGGAAAATTTAATTTAGATTCAATATGACGAGTCTCAAAAGGAAACCCATATCGAACACATCACTCACATGGAGCATCATGAAGCCAGCAAAGCTACAGAAGCCGCCTGAGAACACGGAGAAATAATAGGACCAGCTGAGGTAGTTAAAGTTTGGATTGAGCAGCCAGTCTCTTGACCAGCACATCAAGCCGAACACCAGAACACTGAAGAACAGGCACACCACTGCAAGGAATAGGTTGTTAGAACAATGGTGAATACAGCAATGAAGGGAACAGACTGGCAGAACATTGAAGAACAAGCCTACAACTGTATGTGGTGGCTACAGTCAACACATATTACCGCATTGAATTTCTTTTAATTTAAACTCCAAAAAGACGAGTATAGTTATAATAATGTATAGAATAAATGCAAGCATAGAAGTTTCTTTGGATATTGCTATCTCTGAGTAGCAACTTAAACTATCGATTCAAATTATTAGCCATGTAAATCAATGCCAGTCACCTGTAGCGCCCAGCAGGGCTGCACACAGCCCTATGAGGTGCCACTCAAACCTCAACACAAGCTGCATGGGCCAGCGCGTTAGGACAAGACTGCACACAATCATGCAGCCCAGGATGCAGATCAGTGCGATAGACATGAAGGTCTGCGTTGCCATGAACCAAACTGTGAACAAGGGTAGCTAGTTAGTGTCAAACTGTGATTAAGGTTATTCATTTATAACCAAACCTCGCAGAGTGAACAAAATTTTTACATTATTTTGACTCGCTTAACGAGAGTTGTCTTGCAGTACGAGTAAAATTGCTTTAAATAAAAATTTCAAGCATCGTACACTGAGAACTCCCACCCTCAAAAAGGGTTGCTATGCAAACTAGAAAATTTTTCAATGAGGAAACTGGGTTTCATTTTTGCAAAATTATTAAGCGTAAACACAGGTCTCTAGAGAGCTTTCTAGTAAATGTAGGTTCTAAAGAAAGTGTCAGTTGTGTCAATGCTTCTGAAGCATTTAAATCTAGTGAGTTAGTCGAAGCTGTTTCAGTGGAGAGAAATCTGCCTCAGTGGAAGATTCTCCTTCTCCACTCCAATACAGTAGTACCTCAGTTAACGACCACAATCCGTTCCTGAAAGTTGGTCGTTAACTGAAACGTTCGTTAACCGAATCAATTTTGTTTGAGGGTTATAATATGCAAATGAAGCACTAAAAAACACAAAAACACGGATGGAACACGATAAAAACAGGCAACGTCCGATCGCAACAACAGCTCGAGCGCAAGTGAGGTTGGGATGCCACGTGGGTTCTTTGTCTTGCTGTTCGTTATCCGAAAATTCATTCGTTATCCGGGACAAATTTTTAACGAAATTGATGGTTGTTATCCGATTTGTTCGTTATCCTAGGTGTTCGTTAACCGAGGTTCTACTGTATAATGTTCCCTCCTCCTGTCTCTCTTGAATCAAAACCTACCTTCTTTTTTTGTAAGTAATATAAATTTTGCAATACTGGACTTATTTTTATTTTACTCTACTAATTATTCAATCTTTCCCAGCTTCATTTACATTGACAAACTTTTTATTTCATGCGTTAATAAGTTCTATGGTACATTCAAACGTTTAATAAATCTTTTGCGTCACGAGTAAGGTTCAGGAACGAATAATGCTTATTATGATTGTGACCTGACTGATACAAGCAACAGTCACTGTATTAATCACACATTTAGGTAACAGTCTCACATTCAGGTAACAGCTGCACAGCCACATTCACTGACCAGGTAACATCCACTCCCAAATGATGCGGTACTCGTTGGAGAAGATGTAGTTGCATCCAGTGAACTT
>VCRD01003742.1:0-20473 GCA_006783055.1 Trinorchestia longiramus
GACCTGCTGAAATGAGGGTGCATCTTATGTATGTGCCCGTGCATCTTATGTATGTTCCCGTGCATCTTATGTATATGCCCGTGCATCTTATGTATATGCCTGTGCATCTTATGTATATACCCGTGCATCTTATGTATATGCCCGTGCATCTAATGTATGTGCCCGTCAATTTTATAGGTCGTCAAATACGGTACTTTCCAGGACTCCAGGGTTCAAATATGCTTTGACTTTTTAAAAATTACGCTTAAGTTGTTTGGGGCAACTCCTTGTTGATCAGCAACAAGGTTCTGTTGTTCTATTACCTGTAATTAACCTGAGATACGTACTTAATGAGAGGTAATTGGCGTGTTTGCCCAACCCTCTTGAGTTTGATCATTCTGTTTGAATTGTCCTGTCAACTGTAATGAGGTTTAACTGTTGCTTAATTAGTGGCGTACCAAATTCATTCCATGGGATTAAGAGAATACAGAAGTGACACAGGAAGTATTCAATGTAAAACGAAAATTTTAACCGAATATGTAGTAAATTTTAGTACGTTTTCCCCATAATAGGGTGAATCTCTTTGAATGGAAGGAGCAAATAAAGATACATCGAGCAGAATTTAATTTAAATGGTATTAAATGATGTCACAGCTTTGAATATGAGAAAAAAATACCCGAACTTTACTTTTTCATCTTCAATAGGAAGTAAATAAAAAGTTTTCTTGTCCTAAATAAACATTTGTTATATCATTATCTATAATTGAGATAATTAGGATTATCATTTGTGAAATTAACATATCAATTCTGGGTTGATGATTTTAAATATTATTTACTGTTTTCCGTCGCTTTCTTTTTCTAGAATGACAACGTGCTGTGACAACCTTGCTGATCTGAAGTCAAGGTACTACATCCACTTAGCAGTGTTGTGACAACCTTGCTAATCTGCTCTCTTCGTATTCTCTCTTATATTTTCGAAGTATTTCCTGCTCCGATAAAAACATCCTCTTTCCCTTCCCAAACTCGGCCTCGAAAAGGCGCAGAATCTTTGAGAACCTCCGTCTAAAATAAATCCCAAGAATTTTTGCGTGGTAGCATCGTGCTCGTTAGGGGCTCGGTGCGCGCAGCTCCGCAGTGTCTTGCGATTTTTTACAAACTTCCATCGCTTGTTACCGTATGTACAGCCGCCTGCTCGTGTGTACTGCCGCCTGCTTCACCTAGAACACGAGGTCTTGCGTCAGTGTGTGTGTGTGCTTCCTTCCAGGCCTCTAGCTTTGGTGGGGCGCAATGATGTCGTAGGTTCCGCAAAATTATTTCCAGCCGGCAGCCTATGCAGGAAACTTCTTAGAAGGAATCTTCATAAACGGATTGGACAGTTTCAAATACTGCGTTGAGATTATCTGACCCGGTCTCAGGATGGAAAAAACGATGAATTCGGAAATGATTGAAAATCTTGCTCAGTCACTTCATGAAAATACTGAGATATACATATGTGTCTGCCTGTTTAAGCATTTTCTATCTCTCACCTGATCTAGCTCAATTTTTCAACGCCCATTGTGAATTACTATATACTTTGAAACATTTCATTTAGTGGTTTCAAAAAGCACAAAACAAACAAAACAACTTACAGTGAGAGCTACAAATATTTTCTCCCACCCCTCTACATCTATCACTGCTCAAACCTGACATCCAAAGGACCCAAGAACAAAGTTAAACATTCCGTTTCCAAAAAGCACAAGGGCAGGCAAGAATTCTCGTGTTTGGTAAAATTTTGATGAAAGGCTATCGATCTTCTCAATGTATATTCTTTCTATCTTCCTTGCCATCACCTCACAGGGACTCCTCCGGAGAGCAAAGTCTTTTCCCACTTTTAAGGTCCTGGAAAAAAGCATTCGATGAGGGAAGAGCTTTTGCTCTGCGTTGATAGGTCGAGTTTTTCCTTCATTTTTTTTTGCGGTTGGATCCACTTTGTCAACGTGTACAGTGCCGCTGGTCAATAGTTGTGGACGTTTAAATTTAAGATTTTACGGACGTAGAACACTACATAAATAAATACAAATTCTTAGGTCAAAGCGCGCAATTTTTAATATCACATCATGAAATATTGCCGCTATTTCATTCATAGAATTAGAAAGAATTAGCTATGCCACCTCGTGCATTCGAGTAATCAACTAAAGAACCGCAATTGCAATGCATTCAAAAAAACTGCAGCGTTTTGAGCTTGTTTCGACGAAATTGTATGCGTATGTTTTCAACAAAGTCCTATTTCTGTTGAATTAACCGTGCTACTATTTGTATTATTTATTCCCGATTGAATTATTATTTTAGAGCTTCAAAGCAGATTCTCATCTCGTGCATAACAAACAAAAGAATTTATATTCAATTTTCAAAGTGTACATAATTTTAAGAAATAGCCAACATGCATCATATTTCGAAGACCCATTTGCCTAACTTCGTTCATTGGACTTGGTTTCTCTATGTGTTCGTAAATATCTGCCGAATTTTAATTTAATGATCAATATAGTTAATAAAAAAGTGCTCTAGCGTACCCTGAAAGTTCGCTGGCAGACCAAGTTTAGCCTTCCTTTTCTTCTCTCTCAAGTTTATAAAGCTAATGGGCGACAATGAAGGGCTTAACATAGAGTGTTCCGAGAATAAATAATGAAAAACAAACGCCGAAGACGACAAGAGGAAATGACAATAACAGGTGCAGTAGGACTTGCTACCGAGTACCTGGAAGTAATTTTTTTGTCTGAGTAAACCAAAGAGTTAGAAAGTCGTAGTAAAGTAGGGTCGAAGATAAGAATTAAGATTTTTATTCCAATTGTCGTAAACGCTGTACATTCTTAAGACAAGGCTGCACTAGCCGGACTAGTTTTTCTTCCAGGCCTAGCATGGGCTAAAATATTCAGGATTCTCCACTTCGAAAAGAGACGTTAAAATAAGGAGTTAATTTCACCCGTTGAAATTTCAGTTGAAATTGAAAATAGACGGAAACTGCTGGATATTTTATGCTATAAGAACTCAAATAAAAAATAGAAATGCACAGCTCCATTTTTACGGGCAAGTAACTTTGTAACTTAACACGTTGAGTGCGATTGTCTAGCCGGTGCAAATCTTTACTTTGTACACACAGTCACTAGAAAGCTTTGAAAAAATTACAGAACCTAACCTGAGCGACCCACCGGTGGGTCGTATCGCACTTAACGTGTTAACATTTCAACCAACTTTCTTCAGTGCAGATAGGTGGAAATCAAGTCCTTTAACATCATTTAATTTCAGCATCAGAGAACTCTAAATTTTAGTTAATTTTCTGTTTGTTACTGTACAGTGCAAGGTAGTAAATGGAAGTCACTGCTATCTGGCTAAAAATTAGACTGGTCATAAATTCATTTATTATTATATTCTTTGAAAACATGAATGGAAAAGACTACACAATGATAGAGCTATACGTGAGCGCAGAGGTGTAAGGAATCATTGTGAATTGTGGCCAAAATTTCTTAAAAGGCCTAGTGTTAGAGCTTAGGTAATATCTGTCCATTGATTATGGTCAAATTTTCTAAAACGCATAGTATTTTAGTCTTGATTTTGATTGTGTCATCCTCTGTCAAATTTTGTTAATCGCACGCTGTTTCAATCTATTAATTGTTCCTACGTATTAATTGTTAGTGTTACAGTCTCATTTTTTATAATATTCTTCCGGAAACATCGACACAGCTCAAGCCAATAATTGGTCTCTGACTACACATTTAAAAATGAGTACGTATCAAAAGAGCATTCTACGACTGTGTGTCGGATAAATACTTTATGAATATGAGATAAATACTCTGTAAGTAGTACTCATACTCACAGGAATCTCGTAATAAAAAAGTAGACAACACAGCAATGTGGTCAAAGTTGATAAGATTTTTTTTCCCGCAGCGGCCAAGGTTGGGAAGGAAATTTTAAAAAATCATTGTTGGAAGGGTCTTTTAATTGCTCAAATTTTGTAGCATTTGCGAAGGTTGGATTTTGATTCCTTTACATGTTTCGTACGTAAGTGAAGGGCCTGATGGTATGAAAGTTATTTCTGTCTAACACTTGATGTCCCAGGTGAAGAATTGAAGTATGAATTTCCCCAGTGCTTCTTTTGCATCATAAAATTTATCGGAACATCGGAAAGGTATGCTTGCGGAGTAAATTTTATAATAACTTAGCATCGAAGAGTTTATCTTGGGATCAAAACGTTTATGTTGGCATCACAACGTTTATGTTGGCATCACAACGTTTATGTTGGCATCGCAATGTTTCTTTTTGTTTCGAAAAAATTATCTTAGCCTCAGAGACTTTATCGTAGCATCGAAAAAACTTTATTTCAGTATCGAAAAGATTATTCATACACCTGAAAAGTCATCATACTATCGAAAGTTTTTTCATCGCAAAGTTCTCTTTGCGTGGAAAATTCATCTTGACAGTGAAAACATCATCATTATCATAAAATTATCTTGTCTATCGAAAAGTCACCTGAACTTCAAAAACTTAACTTTGCACCAAAAACTTATCGCAACATCGAAATGTTATGTTAGGGCCAAAAAGTTTGTCTTTGTCAGCACGTGTTCTAATCAGTTATCGACATATCGACGTTTTGATGCTATCGTCACCCTCACTATGAAGGGTTCGATAGCCTTTAAGAGCCTTCAAGAAGTACTGTTAATTAGAAACATGAAATCGGAAACCTATAATTTATTGGCATCAAAGCGGCACTCCGTGTCATAACGACTGAACAAGCGGATTTGCATACCTTACGAAGTTCCCCATGTACGTAATTTGCGCAAAAGACCAAAGTTTAATACTTGTGCGAGCAAAGTAGAGGAACTTCGTTATATTTTAAGGAAATTAATTGAGAACAAAAAATACTAGTGAAAATTCAAAGGATTAAGCTTCGCAATCAAAAATAATTTTACTCTATTGTGAGACATTTTATCTAATGCTCTTCACAAAATCTTTTTGCTAATTTTTTTGATCTACTTCATGAATCAAGGTCCATTGAATTTCGATATCCTCGTATGTCGAGGAATTACGCATGTATTTACGTGCTTTTAAACAGAATTTGAACGTAAACTTATAATGAATCTGGAACAATTATAATCTGACTGAAAATATATAGTGCTGATCATGATCCATTTCGAACAGAAACCAACTTTCACAAATGGTGTTCAGCAATTGCTCATTTACACGAACATATTGTGTTCGGTCACAAATGATTGTTTGCGCTGTTGCTGTAAGAGTAGGAATATGAACATTTATGAACATGACATCAACTCACAGCCAGATTTACTTGAAATGTTCACATGCCAGAAGCCTGACATCCTTATCTTAACTCCTGTTCAACCCCCTTCAAAATTATCTTTCTTTCCCTCATCTCTTGTCCACTCACCCAGACATTAATAATTAAAATAGTCTTAGTTCTATAATCTAGTACAAACAAACAAACAATCTTATTTCCAATCGAGTACACAGTACATAGACATTTAGTACATTGGTTTTTCAAATTCTTAAGGTTAACATTCTAAGAGTAGGGGTGATGGTGAAGCTCCATGATCCCGGGAGGTTGATAGGCGTATCCATGAGCACGCTGATGAGTTGACTGTTTACCCAGTAAGCCTTACCGATTTGTGCGAGCTCACGGCGCAAAGAAGCAACGAGAAACAACTCGTGTTCATGGCCGGATTCGAACCCGCAGTCTTTCTGCATGAAGCAGAGACCTGATACACAACACAGATCATAGACCACTCGACCACGGTGGCTACAAAACAAGAGAGAGACATGACTCAGTCCACATCTGCGGACGACAACATCAAACCCGTAACATCGCACGGCAGACGACAGAACAAGAGAAATAAGTTGAGGGAAGTTATTTAATAATATAAGACTCTTGACAAACTCAAGTTGAAACATTTTGAGGCACTACCGCCTATTTTTATGACACTCATAGTTTACTAGCTTGTGTTTTTGTGCATCACTTCAACCATAACAAACGAAGGCACTCATTTCTTGATGAACATGTGTTATGAAGGACACAGTGTTATAGCAAATAGAAAAGGCGTTAATACAACCAAAACCAAATAAATCAAAAACCATCGTTTGTTCAAAAGAAAACTCAGCTGTGGGTTGAATCTCATGTTTGCACTAGAAGTATTTTTGTAAAAACATGGACTCTCTCATGCACTTTGTATGAGAACCTTCTCATGTGTTCGTGTGTGTATAGAAGCTAGAAACTCTTTTTTTCAATAAGTAAGCACACAGCCTCATATTTCATTCAGATGATGTTCTTACCAGATAATTTATTACCACGTACTTGAAGAAAACTGACAAGGATACTCATAAATAATTTAAAATAGTAATATTTTTCGTCATATATATACGTCAGCGTACCAGAACAAGAATCTTCTTCGAATTTAATAAATAGACAAAAAAATTATGATCATCTAGCGTAAGTGGAATGAAGGTTATGAAAGCAGTGGTAGCCTCGCTCTTTATAATTTTCTTAGCCTCGTACAAGGTTAGAAAGTAATAAGTCTTTTTTTTGAGAACCTCAAGACAAAAAGCAATTCCCCCAAAAAAAATCTTGAGTTTAGAATCCGAACTTCGTGAAAATGAGAAGCATTTCTTTCATACTCTATAGCTAGCCTTATGCCTAATTTTCTATTCTTATTTCAGTCTTACAATTTTAAGTATTAAATTCGTCTAACGAAAGTATTATCTTACGTATGTTATTGCATAAATCTTTATCTTTTTAAGCCATTTAACTTACGACTTAAGCATAGATTTCTTTTTACCGGTAACACGTTTCATGTTAAAAAAGTCAACTTTACCTTCAAACCCTTATCTTTACCAACTATATCCGCCCTCTACCTACATTTCATCAGCAATCATTACATCACTTATTGACAAATTATACCGGATGAATGTCTACATAAAAGAGTGAATTTCCCTAGAATAAAACTGATCGAGAAAAATCTTCGTTAAATCGTCAGCAGACTTGGACAAGGTTAAGTCATCAGAGGGAAGAAAGTTTCTCAGTTCTAGTTCCTTATCCATGAGCTTGATTATTCTAGCTTAAAATATGCAGTTTATTATAAATACGACGTTGGTTTCTCCTTTCTTCGAGAATAATCGTTCCTTTTTGCAGAACCGAGTGAATTTCGAGTGAATTGTAAACCAGTATTCTTCACAACCAGCGACCAGGCTCATGTTCTAGCTCGCTAACCTGTGGTGCTGCATTTCCGTACTTTTGTCCAATAGAAAACACGGAATTAATTAAGAAATTTACTGAATTCTCACGCTTGCCATCTGAGCAAAAGCAACCTTGCCTCTGTAGAGCTTGGCACTGATCACTGGCGTTGGAGACTTTAATTTCGACTTCAGTTTAATGAAGACCCCACTCAAAAGAGTGGCCTCGCCGCCCACAATCTGCCCCCTCATTATAGTCTAAGTCGTAACCATCTTATTTATCATCTGGCACTGCATTGATATGTAAAAGTAATTTCTGAACGTATCGTACATACTTAAATGTACCCTTGGATAGGCTGCAGGTGTAACAGCTGAATCACAAGATGCACTCCGATTTCCCTGAACATTATTCAGCCATAAAAAGAGATCAATCCACAAGTCCCTATTAGCTGCATCAATGTCGTGATGTTTGCCCACACATTTCTATTGAACGGATTGAAATAAAATCTAGTAATTCTTGAGTAGAAATTCAAGCTCAACGAAATGTGCTACCTACCCTCAACAAAGCGCAGGTTATTTCCGAATTTTATGGTAAATGTTTTCAAACAACTGGCAACGCACGTGCATCGGTTTCTGGAAACTGATCCAGCGACTTGGAGCGATGTGAAGGCTGCGTAACTCGATAACTAACATCGATTGTACGGGCCAGAACATCATCAGAAGATCTTAGTATTCCAGAAACGCTTCGCTACTCGGTTTGCAATCCTGAGAAACCCGACGGAACCTGAAACCCCAAAATCTTGGGATCATCCTTTGCTCGCGGATGCCCTGATTAAATTCTAATCAGCAACTCTGCTCGGAAAAATGCACGGATCTTAATAACCAGAGATTCCAGCAGAGCTCAAAAATTGATCAAAATGAAAAATTTCCAGCAACGTTTTTACTGACGCGGAATGAAGTAGGAGGAAAATCGAGAATGGGAGCGATTGTGCTTTAGTGAAGTTTCTATCTAGTTAAGCTTTATTTGCAAGATGCACTAATGAATTCATCTCAGGTGTTTTGTTATAATATTCTCCAACTATTGCTCCTGGCTTATGCTCTTAGACCACGCTCGTAATTACTGTTTTTTAGCTGAGTTTTATGGAAGCTTCTCGCTGTAAAGCAACACCCATAAATTGCAGCTTTTTGAAATTCACGTTGAAATTACACACCTCCCTGTAAACTATTTCTTGAAAAAGTAGCAGTAAGCTAATGCTTCAGATTTTATCACTAGAAGAAATTTCATATGTTAGAACTCTATTCTGAAATACATTTATACATTTTGTAAACTGATTGAAGTGTATAAAGTTGAGTATGTATCCAGGTCATATTTTTTTATTTTACGGTACATAACAAAATCACTAAATAAGGAACAGAAATTTACAAAGAATATCTCGCCTGGAATGATCTCTTACTGATCGAGTTACTGCATGATGCTGGTCGAGTTAATGCATCTTACTGATCGAGTTATTGCATGTTTCTGATCTAGATATTGGTTGTTCCTGATCGAGTTTTTGCATCAGAAGTCTGCATGTTTCTGATCTAGATATTGGTTGTTCCTGATCGAGTTTTTGCATCAGAAGTCTGCATGTTTCTGATCCAGATATTGGTTGTTACTGATCGAGTTTTTGCATCTTACTGATCGAGTTATTGCATGTTTCTGATCGCATTATTGGTTGTTACTGATTGAATTATTGCATCTTACTGATCGAGTTATTGCATGTTTCTGATCGAGATATTGGTTGTTACTGATTGAATTATTGCATCTTACTGATCGAGTCAATGCGTGTTTCTGATCGAGTTATTGGTAGTTACTGATCGAGTTATTGCATCTTACTGATCGAGTCAATGCGTGTTTCTGATCGCGTTATTGGTTGTTACTGATCGAGTTATTGCATCTTACTGATCGAGTTATTCACGTTACTGGTCGAGTTATTGCTTGTTACTAATTTGGTAATCGCAATCATGACCTAGTATTCTATCTTGTATTGCATTTCAAAGATCCTTCTTTACTTTAATTTTAGCATCTTTTTGTAGTATAATATTTGAAAACCCAGTACCCAAATTTACGTCGTTGCATTCTTAATTTTTTAAAATTTCCTTGAATTAAATAGACTGACGCTTTCGTTTGGCTTGTATTATTTCCCTCCTTTAATTATAATTTTCCCCGTAATGATTAATAGCATTATCCTGTTTATAATTTCCTTGTCTCCCGATTTCTATTTGCATTGGTCCCCTCATTCAATTTTATTGTTTCTCTCTTTAGCATTCAATTGTTTTCCTCTGTTGATTTTGTTTCCTTTTTTGTATCTCTTTGTTTTCTTTTCATGTGACTTATGCTAATACCTTAGCTTAACCCTTTCGGTACTGACGGCATCCCTGGTAGCCGCAGTCATTTTTCGCCTATTAAGATGCAGAGCAACACGTGTGTCTGTGCAAACGCTGGTAGGGCAGTGCAAGCTACAGTTTGATCAGGACAATGCAGTGACCGTAAAACATCACAAAGCATCTTTTTTTAAATTTGATGTTAAATATATTGAAAAAGGTTCTGATATTTGCATCATGGTACCGAAAGGGTTAAGCGTAACAACTTGCTCGCCCTCGTGTTTACATTACAAATACTGGTTCATGTTTTCCTGCTTTTTGAGGTAAAGGTATGCCAATTCATAGTTATTCCAAAAATATGTATAGGGATACCATTAAATATTTTTGTCCCAATGCTACGATTTGCTTCCACTGTATCTGAGTAGTTAAGTAATATGTATGTGCAGCCAGGTCCCTTGTTTCAAGGGTTCGAATCCCTACGTAGCCTATGAATTTTCTCTGCTTCCTATTCCTGGACTAGGTCTGACGACTGACTGACTTAAGACTAACTAGTTCCTCAAACTTCCAGATCATTAACTTGCCACAAACTGGTCACATTTGATAGGGAGAAATAGTAAGAAAGAAAGAAAGTAAATAAAAAACGATCGCTACCAATATTGTTGCCGCATAAAAAATTTCAAGATCGGGTTTTAAAATGCCCTAACATCAAAATTTTTAAGTGGTAGTTGAAAACATCAGTTGATAATACTAGAGAAAGAAGTTTTGTTCTCATTATTTAAGATAAATTGTAAAAATAAAAACGGGGGAAAAGTGGTATTTTCAAGTTGCAGAAATATATAAGTTTAGGTGATAATACCACAAAAATAAAGTTATGTTCTCATTATTTAAGAAAAATTTAAAAATGAAAACGGGTAAAAATTCCGAAAATGAGTGTATTTCGAAAAAGTTGCATACATATAACATAATGTGATAGGTTGAGTTTTTAAAAGTGAGGCTAAAATTTTGTGATCAAATGCGCGAGGAAGGATGAAACTTTTAAGGTTGCGATTTCTAATTTTCTGGTCGATCGCTCAATGTGATGAGTTGATAGGGTGTGAAATTGATATCATAAGCGTATTTAACTGAGAACTTCGTAGCACGTGAAAAAATTAAAAGCTGCACATCAGAGAAGGTGGATAAATAAGAAAGGAAATTTTAAACATGTCATAAATTTACAGGACTGAAATAGCTATTTTCAAAGTGGGGTTGCTGTAGATCAAGAGTTCTAAGTTTTTACATCAACTTATTATCACAAGAACTTTCACTAAAATTGGTGGATGGGTTTCATGATAGCACCATTACTAAAAATAAATATAAGCAGGAATGGTGCTAGCAAGACAGATGCCTGGTAAGTATTGTATAGTAGAAATGAAATAAAGCGGGTATAACATTCTTTATTCGTAGAATAATTTCAGACAGCTAGTTCTTTAAATATTGATGTAGCATAGACTTCATTTGTGTCACTGTTAGAATTTTTGTCAAAAGTTTTCATGAGTTTACAAAGTACTTTTTTCAATTAAAAATTTGTTTAAAAACGGTATGAATGATAATTTTATTAGTTAAAAAAATGGTGTGGGCTGGAAGTACGACTTTAATATTAACAGACCTGCAATTATAAATAAGAAAATACAACGGTTTACACCTTCTTCCTTAAAAACTAATAAGATCAATCTCGGAAATTTTAAGTAGCATGTAATTGATTTTTGTATATTTTATTCTGACAAGAAAATAAGTTGAAATTGTAAATAATAATTTAAAAATAAAGCGTAGTAAGCTCACACCGTCATGTGAGAGGAAGATTTTAATATCTTATACGGGATATCTGGTACCACTTACCACCATCTTGGTCGACTGGTGAGCGAACCCGCTTGCGATGCTGGAAGACGAGGCACGCTGCCGCCGTGGTCGGTTTGTGCACGACTATCGGCGGCTAGAATTACGGCATAGGGACTTTGGTACCAACCCAAGAATGGGCCAAAAGGTTTGTTCCTATCGCCTCATTCTATTTTTCTATTTTCTATTTTATAAATTTGAAGACCTTCTTGAATCATGGAGGCAAATAGAGGGGAAATGCACAATATTTCATTTAGGAAATTGTTGATAAAATTTTTAACATTTCATTCACAGAAATTGTGAGATATTTATTTCGCTTAAGAAAGAAATAGGGAGATAATGATACTCGTATAGGAAAAATTTACTGAGAATTCATGCCTAAAATTTAGGAAGGAATCGACTGTAACACAAGGGAAAACATAAAATAGGAGTATTTAAATATATCAAACAATGGTATATAAGAAAATTCTATGCTTGATTTAGTTGGGAATTATAGCACTCTTAGCAGGGAAAAATTAAAGGAAAATTATTATCTTGGAAGAATAGAATTCATAATATAAATAATAGAAAAAGACTAATTGCTCCTAAAGGGAAAAAGTGCGTCACCAAATTAATAGTGAGAAAATTGCTAAAAATTGCGATAAGAAGTCTAAGGAATCATCTTATGTATAAGAGTAATTGTATTTCTGTGATAAAAAAAAGCATTTTGTTGTGCTCCTTGCGTAAAAATTTAATCTTTGAAACCTGATACTACAATGACGTCGTAAACTTTGGAAAAATATCTCCAAGAAATGGTGTATTAGTTTCATCGTTCCTTGAACCTTCGTAAACATCGTCATTTCTATAGCCAGATGGTAGATTCTTGAAGCAATTTATACCTTTTTGAGGGAAGAGCTGTTACAATAAGTCTTGTAGGAACAAGAGTTGTTGTAGCAAAAACTGTAAAAAGAAGAGCTACTTCAGACAGTATTCCTGCGGCGACTGGAGGCAAAAGTTATAGCAGCATGAGTTGCAACAAGAAATGTAGCAATAACTGTATCTATAAAAGTTGTATCAGTATGTGTAGCAGGTGCTGTAACAGCAAGGATTGTGCCAAGAAGAGTTTTTGAAAGAAGGGTTGTAGCAGTATGAGCTGTACCACAAAACTTTCTACTGCAAGAATAGAATAGAATAAGGCAACAGGAACGTTATCGTCTCAGTCAAAAAGTCCTTCTAAGGTAACATCGTTGAAACCATTGAGATATTTATAGGTCTCGATGAGTTGTCTTCTTTGTTTTAAGGAGAAGCTCATTTGTGAGGTTTCGGTCCATTGAAATCGACGATTGAGGTCTGGTTGAATAGTGATTCTGTCTCTTTCAGTAAACGCTCTGTGAGAAAGTTTCATGTCGTCGACGAATTTGTTTATTTACTGATAATCTCGACCCCAAGATTGTTGATGTAGATAATGAAGAGGAGCTGGCCTAAAACGGTCCCTTAGATGACTCCTGATGTTACATGCATCAGATCACTGGGTTGATCGTGAATCATCACTCGTTGAGTACGACCGGTGAGTCAGTTTCATATTCATCGAGAGTAGTGGTCCCGTACTATACGTGCCTCCACTTTAGCCATTAGTCTTTCATGGGGAACTTTGCAGAAGGCTTTTTGAAAGTTGAAGCATACGATGTCTACGGCTTTTGTACGGGCGTATATGTACGAGGTTGACTTCTCCAAAAAAGTCGAGGATGTTAGACACAAGAGCTGTAGCAGCAGGGGTTATTGTAGCAAGAGCTGTGCCAACAACAGTTCTTGCAGCATGAGATGTAGGAACACGAGTGTTCGTTGCAAGAGCTGTCGCAACAAGAACTGTACCAAGATTGGTTACTGGAAGAGCTGTAGTAACAAGAACTGTACCAACAATAGTGGCTGCTGTAAGAGCTATAGCAACAAGAATTATTGCTGCAAAACTCATCAGCAGAGAAAATTATTTGAGAAAACTGCACCACTCCGTAAAAATCTTTAATGTGATGAAGATTTTCCCTCGGGCACTGGCGATCTGGATTCCCTCTTTGAAATATCCAATATCCACGCACAGAAATGGTTATTACCCTAGGGAACATCTCCCTCGACTGCCTCCGCTATGGCTTCCT
This sequence comes from Trinorchestia longiramus, assembly GCA_006783055.1. NCBI lineage: Eukaryota > Metazoa > Arthropoda > Malacostraca > Amphipoda > Talitridae > Trinorchestia > Trinorchestia longiramus. The sequence continues at coordinate 13,556 of VCRD01003742.1, forward strand.
TTTAAATAAACTCGACGGTTACAGTACGAGCTCCTGATTAACTTGAGCCAAGAAAAATAAATGGATTGTGCGAACAAATTTTCTCACATCGCCATTTGCGCTAAGCCTTGATTCACAATTTTGAATTTTAACTCCGGAAATGGTTGTTGAAATTGAATGAATCATAAACCCTCCGTATACACAAAAGCTGGGCCTACACTTCCAATGCATAGAACGCTAAAATTTGGTGCGTTGCAGCTTACTTGGGCACGGGTGAAAACATACACAGGGCAACCAATTTAATTTTCGATGAGGGACATCAAGTGTGCACAATGTACATTCAAGTAGGACGATCATTCCTAGTTATAGGAGTGCCAAAGTGGAAATTCAATCTTCTGCTAAAAGTTTATTCGAATATATGAGTAAGGGAAAGTTCATATTTGGCTCTAAAGTTTAACACAGCCTTCATTTCTTTTCTCCTCTTTTCTATTCTTTTCTCCTCTTTTCTATTCTTTTCCTTTTTCCTTTAAATCATACTGCTATGACCCTGCTTCTGTCGCAAACATTGTGTCTCTTCTATTTGGATGAAGGAGTTCAGTGCATCATCATTACAGAGACAAGTTCTGTTCATTAAATACTGGCACTAAATACAACAGGAGTTGCTGCAAAAGCTCACTTCATTTTTCTTTGCGTTATTAGTAATCATATTTCTCATATTTCAATTAATACAATAAATTAAATTTCAAACAATTCGCAAATTAAATTTGAGTTGTGTACGTCGAATTGTGGATGTGTACATCCAAGTGTGGATGTGTACCTCAAAATGTAGACGTGTACATCGAAGTGTTGATGTGTATATCAGAGTGTGGCACTTTATTCACGACACACTGTCAGTGTCACGACACACTGTCAGAGTCACATTAATGATCACGGCTTTCATGATTAAATTAACCTTCATAGAAGGATAAATAATTGTCATATTATGGGTTTTGTTTTCCTCATGTGATGACAAGCAATATCATTGTAAGGAAGAGAACAAACGTTTATCGCTGGAATAACTCTCCATAAATTGACATTGGACATGATATACATATATTGGAAAGTGCACGTGTGATTGCTTCATGTGATTGCGTGATTTTAGGGCTTTGATTTTTCCCTATGGCAGAATTATTCATCAAATCGAACTCATGTGAACTAAGATCCATTGCCTCTGATTGGCAACATTTCATTAAGACCAACTCATGTGAAGTAAAGTCCATTACTCTTCATTGGCAGAATTTCATCAGGACCTGTTTTTGTGGAGTTGACTACGACAGACAAACTAAAAATCTTTCTGTCTGTCAATTATCATACTGTCAAGATTATCTATTCTTGATTAGTTTCTTTAATTACTTGCCTAAATTTAGTCGCCTAGGAATACATCAGGTTGAATGTTACATCGTTTGCCGTCAACGATAATTTCAGGAAATTTTGATGAATTTTACCCTTATTTTGTATACGCCAAAATCTTGATTTACTAAACACAGGCTCTGAGACTAACATCATTTCTAACAAAACGTATTATATTTACTTCAAAGCGTTGTGGAGATCAGTCACATCATTAGTTCAGTGTACCTACTCCCCACAGCACTCAATTTTACTGAAAAACTCATTTCCTCGCCGTATTTTCCCCTGTCCACTACATCCACGCATGTCATCACTTCCTCCTGTGTCTTCCTTGAATTGTTTTCCCCTCTGTCTTCGCGTTTCTAATTTGATCAGCATGACCACTATTTCTTATCGCTATTCTCCTTTTATTTCCATTATTAGAAACACGGTTTAAGAATGGTGACTACACGGTGCAAGAATAGTGGCTACACGGTGTAAGAATGGTGACTACACAAGGCAAGAATGGTGACTACACGGTGCAAGAGTGACTACACGGTGTAAGAATGGTGACTACACGGTGCAAGAGTGACTACACGGTGCAAGAATGGTGACTACACGGTGCAAGAGTGACTACACGAGGCAAGAATGGTGATTCCACGATGCAAAAATGGTGACTACACGGTGCAAGAATGGTGACTACACGATGCAAGAATGGTGACTACACGGTGCAAGAATGGTGACTACACAATGCAAAAATGGTGACATCTGCTCTAAGGTTGCCGAGTCCTGCACCAGCTCACTATCATGCAGGCAGGGAGATCATGTTACGTGGCAGGGGAGTTGCGCGAACACAGATCTTAATGTCTCATCTGCGTGTGAGTGGCTTCTTGTATTATACTGTACTCTGACACACAAGATACAGAGTCATGAGTCCCGACGTAGTGTTTAAGTCAAGCTATCACAGAGAAAGAAGTGCCTTGAAACGTACAGTATTCTTATGTATAAGTTACGCAGTCATGAATATTTGAGTAGTGATTAGTACTGCAATGATAGATAAACAATTCATGAATGATGAAACATAAAGATATTCATTTGCATTACTTATAAATAAAATGAATAACTTAAATGAACACATGGCTCTACAAATATGAGAAATGTTTAAATGAATATTGAAGTCCATATTCACGTTAGTCATGACTCTAGTACCTGAACTTCGTATGCCTATAGTCGTCTAACTATGTGAAATTTAGAAGCCGTATTTGATACTGGGATCATAGAAAACATAATGCTAAAAAACTTATGCAGGCATTAATGCCTGTTTATAATCTAGAATACAAAATACGCCTTCATTCCATGATGTTATATCATCAATAAATTAAAATAGCAATTATAATGGAAATAATCCAATCAATTCATTTAATTATATTTAATTTAAGAAAGTGTTCAAAAATTATAGTACTCACAGAGTGTATCATAAGAAAATACTGGAAAAATGTTTTTTATAAAGTCTCAACTGGTGCATTCATTCCAATATTTATCTTGATGTAAACACAACTCAAGACGATAATTAGATGAAAGTTTCGATGCATACCTTTATCATGGGTATAAATTTCATCTAAACCAATATTAGATCTCTTAAGACATTCATTGCGGTTGTTAGCTGGCACTAAATCTTTACTTTGTACATACAGTCACTAGAAAGCTTTAAAAAAAATACATAACCTAACCTGAGTGACCCACCGGTGGGTCATACCGCAATGAATGTGTTAAGAACATCTCATTGCGGTTGCCTAGCCGATGTAAATCTTTACTTTGTACATACAGTCACTAGAAAGCTTTAAAAAAATTACAAAACCTAACCTGAGTGACCCACCTGTGGGTCAATGTGTTAAGAACATCTCAAGGAAGCAAGCTCTCACACGTACAGCCTGCGCTAGGCAGGAGATGCCTACGTAGGTTTTGATACAAATATAGTAACCTGGATACAGCATAACCTGCATTTTTTAGTTTAAAATTTCGTAGCATATCCGCTAATATTATGATGAATAATTGTAATATTAACATGAATATTAACTTATAATTATTATTATTATTAGTCTCATTATTATCAAAATTATTTTATTTTACTGTTATGGATATTTATATTTTCTGGTCGTCCATATGTCTTGAATCATTACCGCATCAAATTTTGTCTTTGAATATTAACAACGTCAAGGATACATACCATAAACACAAAACTAAAAAATAAATGCAAATATGGAGGTCACAGCGACGTGCCTGAAAAAACTTTTTCGTACAGGATGCATTTCGAAAACAAAATAAATTATCTCGCCAGATGTTAGTGAAAAATGAAATGAGTTCTGCAGTCTCTTTTCCTCGTTAAATTGAATGAATAACTTTTGTGTAACTTGAGGCGTGTTTTTGTGAGGCGGTGTTGGGACTTAACTCTTACAAAACTCGGCCCAAGTTTTCAGCTAACAATTCACACATTCTTTTACCCTTGAGTTTCTCTCATGCAAATGCTGGTCAAATTTCATTTTTATGCTGAATTGTTGTCTGATTCATGAATAGGAAAATTACGTAGCCTTGACTCGGTCTTCCATGTACCACTGATTGTTTACTCTAATTCTGAACAAAATACTAAAATACAAGGGTACAAAGTACTTTATTTACACATTTGCGCTTTACTTATTTCAATTTGGCACAAAATAATTAAATAACAGTGTGTTGTGTAGCTTAGATGAGTATGTAAGTATTATTTACATCAATTTAGTACAAAATAGCTAAATGTATGAATATTATTTGGCTTTGCGAAATATTCATTCATTGTTCACGTTAATTTTAGGCTAAATAGATAAATATTTGTGTATAACTTAGCTACCTACACGCCCTGACCAGAAATAAAGCCTTTCAATGTGAAAATTTAGAAAAAAAGCAATAGGACCTCCCCTTAATTGAATTACAGCTTCCATCTGAACTGGCATTGACTCCACAATCTTATATATCTTGTATCATAATTCTCATGTATCCTCTCTTGTGTCCAAACAATGTATGTCTGCAGCCAGTTTATGGAGTGAAAAACATAAATTCAAAGCCATTCCTACAGTTTAGAAATTGACGAGTCGGTGAAAAATGTCGATACACAACTGGATTTTCCATAGCGTTCAAAATTTGTTGGTGTTCATTCAACTCGTGTGAGAACTATTTTCCGAGACAAATAACTATGAGCAGCTTGTATTAAACATTGCAGTTTACGACCAGTTCTCGGACTCGAGTCACGATGCAGCTAACTCCGTTGACACTCACAGGAGATGCCCATCACGATCCTGTTGCTCGAGCGCAACTTGCTTCTGGCGGGGAAATATTGCATACCTCAAGTCAAGGCATGTCCGTTAACCCCAACCACATTCCCCAAACTTTCGTGAATCCCTTCCCCAACTTAAGGACAATCCTCCCCTTCGGTTCTCACAAACACAGCAACAGAAAAAACGGCTCCGGACGCTGCTCCGTATTTGCATGGTCAACAAATACCTCGCGCAGGAATGCTGAATTTGGTGTCTCAGTCTTGTTGCCCAGTTTAATTTTCTTGAATGAAAGCGTGATCGCACTCCACTCGTCATTCTACAGTATTGATGCTTTTCAGTTGAAATTGAAAGCAGAGTAAGCTAAATATACGTAAGAAGTCCTATTACAGTAAACAGCGTCCATATCATTTTAACTTTAATGATTGTATTCGCTATTGAACGTGTTTTTGATAAACGTCACAGTTCTATAATAATGTTTCCTTACAGTCGGAGAGTTTTAAATGTTCGATAAAACCAATTTAGTTTTGTTTTAGCTTTGTTTTGCCTTCTTGGTGACGGGACCTGAAGTGCAGACTCCATATGGCTGTCATCTACATATGAGTTCGTGACGCGAAACGTTCGAGGCAGAAAATGATGATGCTCACACATAGTTGTTTGTGGTAGATAACAAGTGTGTAAAGGCAATAGAAGTGAAAGATCTAAGACCTCCTCCCCTGAGCTCCCCCTAAAATGTTTATGAATTCAATCCTTAATTAACCACTCTCCCGACATTGACGCAAAATAAAATGGTAAACTTATCTTCTAATTTGTTTTGAAAGAGCTGCTATCAAATCTTTTTCATGGGGCTTTTAGATGAGTAGCTCAATTCAAACATAAGCCCAATCTTCCAGTAAACTTCCATTGCTCTCTTCTAGACAAAAATTCACGCTTTAATGTTATGTTTTGGTGCTCCAATATCATTTCCAATAGATCTTCATGTGCAGCCTTGGCCTCATATATCTCTGGTCAGGTATCATATTTGAGCCGTTTTGCCGCTGACCGGCCCCATTCTGGCACCCCGAAACGACCATTTGTTCTCGATGCCCAGCTTCCGTCCTGCTCTAAAGCTTGCCTCAGATACGTCTGGATTTTCGTTTAGTTAAAATCCTCTTTTTGGGAGCAGCACATCACCAGCAGAGCGGGATGAACTGCAAATATAAAGGTAACAGCCGAAACATGCAAGTTCGTTTGTCTGTTGATTTTTACCTCTAGGCTTTAAACTTTACACTTGAACGCTGTAGCACTCTCTTTCAGTTGAGAGTCTCGCTCAATATTTAAGTTATACGATAGCATGTTTCTTGGTGTCAGTGCACGAAGTTTGAATAAAATATCTTTCGCAATGTCATTTACGAGCATACATTCTGCAGATCCTAAACCTTAAAACTGCATTTGAATGAGTCTTCCTGCCTAACAAGGGTCCAAGTTCGAACCTTCATTCTGTCCCTCAGTTCCTACGAATTGATGCCCTCATAGTCGTTGAAGAGCCGCCCTTTCAAGGCCCATTTCACCTTAATAAAAGGGGTGCTACATCACACCATTGGCCTTCTGCGCCAGAAACTGCTTCTCAGGAGGCTCGCTTTTTGAAGATAGAACATTAATTCCTTGTTTGTGAGCTGTTCCTTTCTGCAGGGTTGAATGCAACTGCAAGCACATTCTGATGCTAAATAGTAGCCCTGACAATACACTGCTCACACTGAAGGGAGAAACTCGTTGTTAGTGTCGTTGGTTTTATAGAGATGATGGACGTCAGCGAAAGGACACGTTTGTTTTTTCCAATGCTTAAATACGTAGTTATTATATTTGTCAACCCTTTGAATATGCTAGACTCTCATTTTGCGTCTAAAATTTATGAAACTGAAGTAATGTACACAGTCAACAAATTGTGTTTCGTTCAACATTTTTTCCGGACTAACTTCTGTAACCTGGGACATGAAATTTAGAAAAATGGAAATTTTTATGGATCCAATCAGAACGCCGTACATTTGATGTTATAGTAGTAGATAGTAAGGGGGATCAACTTAGAATCCCCTATGTTATAAGGATTCTTAAAAGATCGTGTACTGACATAAATCTCATTGAAGGAGTAACCATCAACAACACATACCAATCTATTAAAAGTTCTGATTCTGTCCGTTTGAGCGCACCATAATACTGACAAAACATGATTTAATTATTGTGACACTTGAACAGAGTGTTCAAATTAGTTGATCTCATAACTGGATGGCAT
>VCRD01003742.1:20602-56283 GCA_006783055.1 Trinorchestia longiramus
GACTACTGGTCCAGATAACCTAACTTTTATTGCCTTGTTAGTCTAGTGTTGGTATTGGTTTTGATGGTGTTGTTAGCCTAGTGATGGTATTGGTTTCGATGGTGTTGTTAGCCTAGTGATGGTATTGGTTTCGATGGTGTTGTAAGCCTAGTGATGGTATTGGTTTTGATGGTGTTGTTAGTCTAGTGATGGTATTGGTTTTGATGGTGTTGTTAGTCTAGTGATGGTATTGGTTTTGATGGTGTTGTTAGCCTAGTGATGGTATTGGTTTTGATGTTTTTGTTAGTCGTAGTGATGGTATTGGTTTCGATGGTGTTGTTAGTCTAGTGATGGTATTGGTTTTGATGTTTTTGTTAGTCGTAGTGATGTTTTTAGTAATAGTAGTATTTTTAGTTTTTGTGGTCCTGGAAGTTTTAGAAGTCGTGTAAATAGTACTGGCCTTGGGAGTTTTCAAAAATCTTGTTAGTTGTAGGGCTCTTGATAGTTCTAATAGTGTTTTTAGTTATAGTGGTCCCGGTGATTTTAATAGTCTTATAGTGAATGGTAGTTTGAATGTTTCAGCAGTCTCGAAACTAGTCTTGATGGTCGTAGAAAGCTATTGAACGTTCTTTCTTCATAAGTCTTCGTGGCGCAGACAATGTTTACAGTTGTCCACAGTTGTCCTCCACTCTCCAGTATTTGACTGCAGATATATGCCAGAAAATTGCTTCCGCTTCTGGACCTCCACACAGGTCATGACTGGACACGGTCTCTTGATGTGACTTCATTTATCCTGCACAACAGGCTTCATTCTTCTCTTGATCCGGTGTGGTCTTCGGTGTCTTCATGATCTTTTAAGTTTTGCTAGTCAAGTGGAAGTCTTTAGTCCGCAGTCATGGTAGCCTTGGTAGTCTTGGTAGTCTTGGTAGTCTTGATAGTATTGATAGTCTTGATATTCTTAGTAGTCTTGGCAGTCATGGTATTTTTAAAAGTCATTGGTGTTGGTGGTCTTGACAATTTTAGTAGTTTTGATAGTAGTCCTAATATTTTTCATATTGCTGGTAATATTTGTGAGTTGGGTGTAAAATGCACTATAGCTACAGCTGTTGTCGTAGCAGGGAGCACTATAGCTACAGCTGTTGTCGTAGCAGGGAGCACTGCAGCTACAGCTGTTGTCGTAGCAGGGAGCACTGCAGCTACAGCTTGTGTTCTTGCTCCAGATATTGCAACTGCTGTTGTTTTTGCACCTACAACAGATATTACAAACAGAAAACAAACAAAAACAAAAACGTATATTTCCAATAAAGTTGGTACATAAGAAATGTAATAGTATTGGTTTTTAAAGATGCCTTATCATAAAATCCTTAAGTGGTAGGTATTCTATGCATAGTAGATGATAGAACAGCAGTAGCGTTAGCTACAGTTGTAGCTGCAGCTTGCGTTAGAGCTTGAACTGTTTTTCAAGTGACATGGTAAAGAATTTTTGTCGCTATTGTCTTCAGTTCCTTCTGAAGCTTTGTACGTAATAATAAATGTCAGTAACATTTTTATTTAAACATTTCTGTCAAAAAATTCTAGTGTCTGGAAACGCACCTGAGTGATACTCACTGATCCAACTCTCACTGATCCAACTCTCGCTGATCCAACTCTCGCTGATCCAACTCTCGTTGATCCCACTCTCACTGATCCAACTCTCACTGATCCAACTCTCACTGATCCAACTCTCACTGATCCAACTCTCACTGATCCAACTCTCACTGATCCAACTCTCACTGATCCAACTCTCAATGATCCAACTCTCACTGATCCAACTCTCACTGATCCAACTCTCACTGATCCAACTCTCACTGATCCAACACTCAAATACAGTAAATGTACTAAATAAACTGCAGCGAAATGAAGCTTCATTGTACAAGATCTGGTCACTGCCAAGGTTATGAGAAGCTACTTATTAATTACGGTTACTTTTTCTTTATATGATATTGTGTAGGTGTTGTGAGGGGCAGAAGGAGACTGCATACATCAGAAGGAAGGACTTATGACGGGTAAATTCAAAGCACTTAATCCTTTCTGTCCCATTAACTCTGTGACCTAATTAAACCCACAACTGGTGCAGCTCTTGTTGCTACAGCAGCTGTTATTGCTGTAACTGCAGCTGTTGTTGCTACAGCTGCTGCTATTGCGACCGCAGCAGTTATTGTTGCTGCAGCTGTTACAACTGGAAATGTTAGACCTTCAGGTGAGAAACTTCACTAGAAATTTTTTCAAGAAAATTTAAATTAAATAATTTTTCCTTCTGTTTTCGAAAAATATATGTAGTGAAAATTACTCGTACGAATAATTTCTATACAACTCAATAGTGAATGAACATTTGAATGTTTGATAAAATACTATAAAACATTGTTGAGGTTGTACTATTTTTAAACACTATTTGTATTTTAAAATAAAATGTTTGCAAACTATGATAGAATAGATCGGAGCTGTGGTGCGACGTTGTCTCTCAACTTCATTGATTTTACTGATGTACCTAACACTAATTTCATGGTCAGTGAAGCCCATGGATGCATAACGCTTGATGGAGCTGTGAATACAACGCAGAAGCCTTTAGTTCAGTCCTTGCTGATGTGTTGGATGCAACAGATGCTTGCCTTGCATTAAAGTACTGAATAGTAAAACCAAAACCCTTTCCATTTCATAAAAATATTCTACAGTGTACAACAATGCTCTGTGCAATACAACATTACTCTCCACCGTACAACATCACTCTTCACTGTTCAATATTACACTTTACTGTACAATATAACACTGTGCACCAATACTCTTCACTCACTGAAAATGTTGCTTTCAAATAAGTGGTTGCTTTCATATGAGTGGTTGCTTATTTTCTGTTAATGCAATGATAATTAGAATTATTTGAAAAAAAGTTCAACCTCAAGTCGGTGTTGATCGCAAAGAAGTATGTACTCCTAATGAAGATGCCAAGCTTCATCAGTTTAAAGCGCAATAATGTTGGTCAAATAAAGCATTTTTTAATCTATGTCATTCTCTACGCAGAGTTGACAGAATTTCACTCGTCCCTAAAATCTCTGCCTCTCGCAGCCACTTTTTTATTTGAGCTCCCGAATAAAGGCAGAAATTGTGCGGACGTTTTGCTCCTGTACTGAACAATAAGCTGCGATCCTAGTAACAAACTAAGTCCTAAGTAAATTTGAACTCGAGCTTACAAAATTCTGCCGTATGATGTTTGTGCAGCCTATGCAAATAAAACAGAACATTCATGCATTGCACCAGCTGAGAATTTGCTTGGCAAATCCACGGGGATTTCGTTCCATTTTTCACGTCGAGTGCCGTTTTATCTCCATTTATACCTGGGCAAATATTTTCGAGTTGTTGCAAGTAAAAAGTATAACTCATAAAATATATGGGTAAAAATAACACGGAGTTTTAATTGGCCTCCAAGGTTATTTGAAAATCTTCTCTAACCCTCCAAAATCTCAGCAATTTAAAACTTTACAGCTAAATGCAGCTGTGTTCAGACATACCCTTCATAATGCCGTACTTTGTAAGACTTCTACTGCTTAAATACTGGTAGTATATTTTTTTGAACGAATAACTCTAAAAGGAAATATTGGGTTGTATAATACAGATTTCTTTCTTGGTGTCGACAGTAAAAATATTCGTACACTATTTTCTGACGTAAAAAAGGTTCTTATATTCTATACTAGTATCGTAAGAGAAGTAAAATACATTTGTACTTATGCCTTATAATATACTGGGTGTCTTACAAAATATCAACCAATATTTTGAATATCAATAACTCGATTAATAATGAGTAAACTTTAGCACAATTAGTAGAAAAAATAAATAATTGTTTTACTATAGTACTAAATAGCAATGATACTACTGCTATGACGTGTTTTATGCCAGAGGCTGATGTATTCTAGGTCTAAGGCTCTTGTGCTGTTGAATATGTGGTTGACTTTTCAAAAAAGTCCTGGCGGTTTGTGAGATAGCTACGTTTTTCCTTGAATCCATGATGGGTGTCATTAATCAGGTTTTAACCTTTGGAGTTATTTTGTTATACGGATTTTGAGTAATATTTCTATTGTTTTACTGATGACTGATGTGAGGCTGATTGGGTAGTAGCTATTGTGTGTTTGTTTTTCACCCTTTTTGAGAGTAGGAGTGACATTCCTTGAGACAATCCCAGTTTTTAGCGATGAACTGAAGACGTTTGCTAGAAACTTGCTAATTACTTCGGCTGCTTCTTTGAGTGTTCAGAAAGCAAGGCTTTCAGGACTGGTGATTTGTATGGATTTAAAGACTGAAGTGTTTTTCTATATCTTCTACTGTGAGTATACCGTCTGCTCAGATTTCCTCAGGGTTTGAAGGCATGAGGTTGAGGGATTTCAGTTAAGTCTTCGCGAGGGAACACTGGAGCAAATCATGTACGTATTTTAAATTTTGGCTTTGCTTTTCCGGCGTTTGAGTTAAACTTCAATTATGATTTAAGGTTGTGTTCCAATTAGGAACACGTGGATATAACCACAATTAGGATTTGATCCCTTGCACTTACGAACTAATAATAACGTTCTAGACGCCGAACGTTGATGTGGTTTGTCATACAAACCGTTCGTAAAGTTTGCAAGACGCATTGAATTTCGATACAAGGATCAGAAAATCAGTTCGTACTTAAGAAATGGGTTTATATCTGAAAGAAAATGTGGGTTGAGTTCCCTGCCAGTGAAATTGGTATTGCATCGGAGAGGAAACATGGATCGAGTTTCCTAATGACATAAATAGAATGCGTGCAAAAATATGATCTTCTGATGATATTGACTTACGTACGTTGTATGAAGTTGTCGTAGTTTACAAGTTCAAATGATCGCACGTAGAATTACAGAATATGGAACATAACATGAAGGAAAGCAAGTAAAAATTGTTCCTTTCACTGAAACTATAAATTTTATTAGTAATCGTAAGGGAAATTTACACCTCTTTAAAAATATAAAAAAGGTTTTTGCAGGTATGCGTGAGTAAGAATGTAAATTGATTAAATACATTACAGTAGAACAATAGGTATAGCCCGTAATAGCCATAAACCAAGGACTACTATAAACAGGACGTGCACCGCCATATAGCTGACTACGCTAGCGGAGGCCATTGCATTCTTAGTAACATAACATTTTCTATCGGACAAATTGATCAAAAATTACTTCTTTCAAGCAATAGAAGGGATAATAAGGTTTTACAGTGAATTTTAAATGGTTTAAAACACTGTAATACTTTGAAATACCAATTTTAACCGGACTTAACATGTATTATTGTATGAGCTTAGTGGCCACTTTATAGAAAGCCTAGTTGCTGCAGTTTTAGACTTTACAAAGTGATTATAGTTACACCTTTTCAAATGCAAACAACCAAACATACAAACATTCACGCATATAAACAAACAGACATAGAAGCAAAAACCTACCAAACTGCAGCGATTAGTCAGTCAACTGGGCTTTCTTTACAGAGGTCTGAAAAAGGGCTGCCTTTTTCTGCTGGTCTTTCTCTAGGTTGTGGAGTCCATTCAATAGAACATTTGCGAGACGATGGAATATCTTGGGACAATCAATGTCAATTTCACTGAAATCATCAGACTAGGTCCTTTGTGCAGCGACTTCATCATGACACACAGCATAGAAGTGGCCTTGCAGTCTCGGTTGTTCTCGACCATGCCACTCAGCACCCCACCAGAAAATTAAACAGTTGAGTGAATCCGTACTTCATCTACCAAGAGAAACACATTCTTCTGCTGCAGTGTCTGGACTTTGTCAAATGTTTCCCTCAGAACCTGGTCCTTGTCAATAGATGAAGTGATGTACTGCAGCTTGCGTTTGCATGGCAGCACTAAAACGTCTCTGAGCTGTTTATAATTACACTTTGGGCATGATTGAAGAGCAAAACAATAATCATTCATGGAAAACTGCTTCTGTAATAAAAGTTTCAACTGACGTGTCAAAAATACCAACTTTTTCACCTTCTCGGTGTCGACACAGGCTGATGTGTGAGCTTGAAGCAGAGTGACAACATTTTGGATCGTTTTGTCAAACGGGATGTCATAGTGCATTGCCAAGCGTACAGTTTCGTCGAACTGAGTATACGATCTCAAACCATTGTTGGGATGAAATGTCTTAAACAGTGGTACTAATGTCGTTCTTGAACGCACTGAGCGTTAGTGGGGAACACAAAGTGGGCTTGTTTTCGATAATCACAGACAGACTGCATTCACTGAAGTTGTCGGTCATGAACAAACACACAAGCCTTTCTTTCGATCTTGGAATAATCAAGTTCTTGTACTGCTTCTGCAGGTTACGTTCAGGTTTGAAACCATCAAATGAAGTAATCTTATCCTGAAAAAAATACCTCAGTTGTTGGTCTTCAACTTTCGCTGGGCGAGGTGTGAGTTTTGGAGAGTGCAGACATGAAGCAGTCACATTGAAGATACTGTGCGGCGCCTGTTCTCCTTATTGTAATTACCCCGACAGTTCACAACCCCTCACTTGTTCGGCATTTTTAATACATATAATTAGCAATAAACTTTGTAAACAAACAGTATCTACTTAGAAATGCAGAAATGTGCCTCGAAATAAACAACAATCTCCGATTCAAACTGAGCGACAGACTACGACAATGTTTGCACTATGACACATGGGGGATAACTGAACTCAGTGAACTGGCCTCCGCTACAGCAGTAAGCTACATGGCGGTGCACGTCCTGTTTATGGTAGTCCTTGCCATAAACCTAACGAGAACTCAGTCAATTAAAGGAAAAACCTAAAACAGAGAGATGAAGACAATAATTAAGATAATTATTTTTGCTACAATTTAGTAAAGTAAACATGAGTTAGTGATTAGCGGAGAAGGTTTATCTCAGTCAAAATTAAGTAAACAAAAATTGCCCCAATTTACCGTTTGTTATTATACTTGTTTTTAACTTGTTATGCGTTCTTTACATCATATAATGTTTGTACGAGTTGCATTCTACCGGCAACCTACACCATATAATGTAGATGCACGACGGTACCACAGCGGCGTTAACCTCATATGATGTTATAATGTTTATTAGTTCAATTAGCGTTGGTATTTCTGTCATATTACGATTGTAATATGATAATAATATTATTATTGTCGAGTGAGTGGTGACTGTTAACAGGTTAATATGACGGAAAGTGTCAACAGGGGAGAAAATCCTACTTGGCGTCAACATAGAAGGAAAACAATTCAAATGATGTAGTCGAATCGATTTTATCATACCCAATCAACAATATTTATTTCATTTCTTTTTGGGTGAAAATGTTTCCGCGTCGGGGGAAAAGGCAAATTAATAGAACAAACTTTTAAGTTCGAGAGCAGCACGATCTTAATTCGTACTAGATGATATTTGAAAATAAAATCTTGAAATAATTTCTGCTAATCATGCAGTCCGTTTTACATACAAAGCTTACAGAACAAACATTTCTTACATAGAACATGCAGAATTTCATACAGAACGAGTATTTTTTTCATAAGACGAATATTCCTCACATAGAACGAGTATTCCTTCCATGGAATTAGTATTTCTTCCATGGAACGAGTATTCCTTACATACAACGAATATTTCTTTGGAAAGAACGAGCATTTTCAATAAAGAACGAGTATGGCGATGGAATTCATCCTCGTATTGACTAAATGTGATGTCTAACCTGCAGATAAAGCGTGGGTAGATTCCTTATGATTGTTTCAAACACTCATTCTACATCTAAACTATCAAAGAAAACCAGGATTTTCATTAAAATAGCGGGGTTGTAAGATTACTAGATAAAATAAAATACATGCAAGAAATATTCATGCAAGAATATTTCTTATGTAATACATAAGAAACCACAATACTATAAAATACATTTGCTCAAGCTAAATTTCTTGATTTCAGGTAGGGAGGATCCTGATTTTTATTATTTTGAAAGTTGTTAAACATGAATTTACCTTGGCCAGTTTATCGAAATTCAAGTTTCTAAATAATGTTTTCTAATATATTTTATAATAGTGAGGTTACTCAACTGTCCATATCATTGTTATTATTGTTATCTTCTCCCTTTAATAACACTGTGCAATTGACATCTGAAGTCAAATTTTAGTTCTGTTCTTTTGTGTTCTTGTGCATTTTGTAGGCCAGTGTTAATTGTGTGGCAAAAATATCTGCTGATGCTGATTTTTAACAACTTATTTCATGCCTCAACCACATATTTACTTCATGCTTTTCTTTCCATCCCTTCATTTCGTTAGTGTAACTTTCATAACATTCTTTTTCTTCTTACTGTAGGGTTCATAACTCGTTTGAAAAATAATACCAGCAAAGCCAGGCAATCTTTCCATACTCTTTCTCATTCGATTAGCATGAAATTTGTTCTGAAAAGCTCGATGTGAATATCTGCCAATGGAGCGAGCCCCACTCACAATCTCGATTTCTTTAATAAAACGCGTCCATTTCTTGCGACCTAGTGAAGCAAGGGGGAGATAACGCCTGTCATTCGAAACTCGTTTCAATGTCGTTCAAGCTCCAAGAAAAGAAGAGCTGCAGCAGTAGGGAACTCTAGAAAACTTACTGGTTATACAGTAGATGAATGATGCTTTAAAAAGCTGTCATAATTAATCTTTTCTTTGCACAGTATGTAATTAAGGTATGGCATTGTTTCCAGAAAAAATACTACATACCATCCAGTTTCGAGTAGCATATTAAAAGGACTGCTTTACAAAGATTATGATCAAATCAGAAAATAATCCGTCTGTGGATCCAACACAACTTCTGTATTACACATCACAAGCATGAGGTTAAAATAAAAGTACTTTGAAAAGCTGTATGGTTGCCTTCAGTAACTAGGAAGTACTAGACGTACTTCAAATGACTCGGTGACCCAGCCTTAGGTTGCTATCCAAAATCCCCAACTCTATTACCCTGTTCTGTAATTAACCCGTAGTGCATCACTGATATCATGTGTCATCAACTATTTATCCTTTGTTCAAAGATGAAGTATTTAACCAAAATGATAAAATATAAGAAATAAATGCCTTAAAGAGCTAAAGAAATCAGTTTAAAAGTTGATGAATTTAGCTCAAAAAAGGTGACGAATTGCGGGATGCATCAGGTCCAACAGGTAGTGCTTTATAGATTAATAGATAGGACGACGTCAAGTTGTCATGTGTTGTGCATATTATGTAGTGATGTCAGTGTCTCGAGCGCCTTGTCAAGTCAGCTTCTTATAAACATTCAGATATAGAGGGTGTTCACGAAAAGTATATGCAACGGTATCAATGTGTACATTTCCCATGAATACCATGAATATTCGCCAAAAGTTAAAGATGTAGCAAGAAAATTCACGCGGTAAATTAAAGATGGGAAATATATATTACATCTAGGGAGTATTTTTTGCTGAATGGAAGTTGCTGATATTACGCTTATGAGTTTTGAGTCATGAATGCATTAAAATAAAGCCAGCCAGCACCGACTAATTTAAAGGAAAAATTTTGCGTACGTAACTAACATGACAACTATCAAGAATAGTTAGGAAATACTGAAATGAAATTATATTAGTTATTTTCTCCGAATTGAATGAAAAATAAATCTGCATAAGATTATTTAGTATCAGGCAAAAATTATATAGTGATTTGTTCGATAATCTAAACAACTTTGATAAAATTGTTCTTGTTTTCTTCATGAAATTTATTCTAGTTTTTCATACGTTCCTATGAAGCTCAATTCCAATTGAATAAACAAAAAATTAATTTAAAATTAGAGTAAAGGAATTTATATTCTCACGAAATTATGTAGAAACTATTTTGAATGAGCTAGCGTAGTGCAGCATAGCGTGACGAACGCGTGTTCAAGATAGAACATTTGGTTACTAAAATAATGCTAAGAGTTAAAAATATCTAAGCATGAATATCAAATATTCCTACCGTACTGTTAGCTTAGCTCTTTAAGATTTAATAAAAAAACATCGAGCGTTATTCACAGTTGTTTCCGTATGCGTGCTACAGAAATGACAGCGGCATTCACTGCGACTCGTTTTGAGCGTTTGAACCAAGATTCCCAGTACATATATGGTCGTATTTTGCATTTGCCCACGCAGTTTTTTAAAGCGTTCAGACCAGGGAATTCTTTCAAAGCATTTCCGCTTGGCTAAAAGTACGGCAACGCATTGCTGTGTTGATGCTCACGGCTGCTTTTCATCGCAAAATAATATTTTCTTATTCAACTTAATTTTCTTTCCTTTTGAATTCATTGTCCTTGGTCACGTAAATATGAGGAGCATCGAAAAGTCATTTTCTATAATTTAGATACACTATTCTAAATTTGAAATACATTTATTTATTCAAAAGGGAGACGTTAACATTAACGATTTTCAACATCACAACTGATATCTCATCTTCAGGGCAAAACACAGACGTATAATAGAATGGACCGGGTGTGTACTTTCAAAAATTAACCCTGCTTCCGGATATTTGTCCGATAGGATTTGTTTACACATCAAAAACATGTACAAATCTGAAGGTCTCTGTACCGAGGACTGAAAGCATTTCAGATTAATAGCATGATTTTTGGGCAATTGTATTTCTGAGTGTGCCCGTTCATTAAAAAATTGAGGTACTTCATACTAACAAAAGATGCTCATTTCCCTGAACAAGTCCGTATTTATGCAGCTAAGCTGTTTCTGATCTATAAATTTATCATTAAAATTTCCTTTTTCCCTTTAGTTCAAATAAGAGTGTCTGCTGAACTATGATAGTATTCCCTAAATCGCAGCCCTAGTTCAATCGTGTTCAATTTGAGCTTGGGAACTGAAACCATTGTTTGTCTGACGAAGTCCTTTTCTTCTGCCACTCACTGTTAACAGGAACCATTCAGTTTCAAATTCATTGCGCTCAGGTGTTGTTTTTTGTTGCGTTCGTACTTGGAATTTTGTAGAACGCGCTCTTTTTTATTCGCAAGGGGACAGTTCGTGAAACTCATCTACCTTTCCCTATAGTATCTTGTAAACTTCTCTAGTGCAGCAATCCTCTTTTATCAAATTCTAAGTTGGTTTATTATATATGTATGCCGTTATATCGCAGTCCATTGGATTCTGTACATTAGATCTATCATCGTACGCATTAAGATTCATCAATTTCAGGACTTTGCTAGACCCTACTGGCTGCTTACGTTCACTAAACTGCTAGGGAAATGAGAAAAATGAGCCCAACTTTACTTGATGCTCGACTGTTGCGTGCACACATACTCGTATGCACTGAGTGGCAGCTCCACAACGGACTTTCTCGTACACTCACACAGAGTTGCCTACCTAGCTATTTTATAGTTAGAACTACCTACAAATTATATCACACAGCTAGAAAACCCTTGTCTAGCGTAGAGCTATAAATCTAGCAAGTAAAATATTTCACATGGATAATATTTGGTATTAGACACTTAATATACAGAAATACTCCATTATATGTATTACGAGAAGCAAAACATGGTCTTCTTGTTATTTTCACTCCCAATACTGATAAAAATACAATGAGTAAATAACGCTTTTGAAGCTGAAAATGCTGACAACGTGACTTTATCACATGATTTAACTTTACTTATCCAGTCATATGAGAATAGACTTTTCCTTTTTCCACACAACATTGACGTTCCGAAAAAAATCCTGAATTAAAAATCGGGAGTAAAATCACGGATCAAGAAGTATGCACCAGGGAGCGTAGTATTTTTCTATTGTCTCTGTAAATAACTTGAGCAAAGATTGTCAGAAAATGTTGAAATCCCACGAACAGTAAGTCTTTTTTCTGCAGATGTGTTTTTTTGACATGCCAATGGCCATGAAGCCTTTTCTGTCACGGATGAAGCGATGGCTGCAGAAGAATACCAGTTTCAGAAAATTCATCTAATGGATTAGACGAAAAACACAGACACAGCAAAGTTTCGGTCCGAGGTTCGTCGGTATAGGGATTTTTCAGATTACAATCCATTATTAAGAAATTTGCAGTACTACAATGATGCCACTGATATCCCCTCATTCAAATGCTCACATTGAGAGATTGTTCAGCATGTGACCTCATTAAATCCAAGACAGGGAATCGAATGGAATAAGAGCTACGCCGCTCCATCCCGAGCATTAAATCCAAATTAATGAGGTGTGGAAAATATTATTAATATTATGAACTCCCTTCCAAAGTAATGAATGTTATTGGCATCTTGGCATCTTATAGAAAAAAGTTCACCAGTTCGAGCTTTATTGCCACACAACTTGTGATCTCATAACTGATATTCACTCCGAATGAACCTTCCACTAGTAAAGATTTATTTTAATAATATGCAACTGGTAAATACAAGTCTTAATTATATTAAGTCCGACATTTTATTTCTATCATCGACAAGAAAGTTTCTGTATCATATAAATTTCAGTTAAAATTATGGCTATTATCGAAAAATATCTATCGAATTTCATCTATAAACAATATGAAATCTTGCTAAATAATCTTTCACAAGGCCGGCAACACTGCACTCATAGTCTTCATTAGAGGCTGTAGAAAGCCTCAACAATTTGCATTGGCGTCAGGATTCCCAAGCCAATGAAGAAAATTCCCTCAAGTTCTGGCTTAGGATAAGAACACTCATTTTTTACGCTAGACTCACGTATCTTGCCTCTCAGATGAGCTCCTGAATAATGAAGTCGTATTCAGCCCAAGACGCTATGATGCTCTCTATTGTACAGGTCTACCCTCCAAAACAAGATGATAACGTTTTTTTGCTCAGAATACCTTGAGAGTTTTTATAACCATCGCATCCGAAAACATTTTCAAAATATATATGTGCATGACAAACGGATCCGTGGGACAAATACTAAGAGAGAAATTTCTATGTTGGGAGAACAGAAATATGGAAACTAGCTAACTTTAATTCCTTTCCAAAATACGAGTTGTAACATTGAAAGAAGCATGAACGAAACGAAAAGGGGTAGATTAGTTTCATAGACATCACACTCGTGTTCTCTATGCATCCGTTAGTAAAAATGTATCAAAGTTCTGAGAACTAGTGATGAGTGACCAAATCAGGTTCACAATTAATAATAACCAACGAAACGAATTTGTGGTTCACTTACTTCTATTCATCAGGCCCGCTGAACTGATGAGCCAGGGAGGAAAAAACATAAATTATGCAAAGCTTTTATTACGAAGCTTGGAAAGAATTACAAAACGTAAATTCCAGTCATTCTTCAACGTTAATGAAAGGATAATATAGGAGTTTTCAATGGACGACAATAATTCCTTGTCCTCAAGAAAATGCTCTAAATAAGAAATGTTTAAAGTAAAAAGCAAACATTTCGACATCATTTTATTGAATACTATGCTTGTGAAGCACGGATATACAAGGCTTCGAAAGGTAAAATGTTGAAATTAGCGTCCACATTTGTTGATTAAATAAGCTCAATGTTATACAGGACTCTTAAAGTCTGAAAGCTCTCACTCACAAGGAGCCTTAAGAGGAAGTCTAAGGAACACAGATGTACGTTTGGTACGAACAAACGTCGGTTTTCTTGGCATAGACAATGTACTGAAGTGGCGGTCCTCACAGAAATAGTAAATAACTCAAGCACAGCTTCATCAGCTATAATTATGAGAGTAACGATGAGTTCCTTGACGGCCAGAGCTTGAAAGTCGCATCCTCCAATGCATGTTTTCGGTCATATTTTATGGAATCTAAATGCACGAAATATGTTCGTTTTAAAAACGAAAGTAACATCGAGTATTTGAAAATTTAATGTGTCTTTGGTACGAGATCAGGTGTTCAGAAAGCATGGGCAAAAAATTCTTTCAGTTCCCTGCCCACAACTGGAAACTTGTGACACATATAGGTGAGAACGAGCATGCATTCTGCTCTCTACTAGGAACAAGAAAAATTCACAGTCCTTGAACTCTAAAGTCTATAATGGTGACGGAAAAATAGCATAAAACGTCTTACAGGACGCTTACGTTGAAAATAAATACCATGAATGAAACTGTGACCAAATAATGTCAACAAAAAGTGGTAAGTAAAGATCATTATTTGAGGTACCGATACAACGAATGTACAGAATACTCGCATGTCATGCAACTGCTAACCAATATTGTGTGGTTTTAGTGATGGTAGAGCATAAAACTATTAGAATATAAAACAAGGTCTATCTCAACACAATACATAGATTTAGACTGAAACGGTATTTACACACAATATTGTAATATAGAAAATCCACGTTCGTATAACCTTGAAAGCAGTATATTTATTTTTTCTGACAGCAGGTTTAGTATTTCTCGCACTATCTTGACCGTAATTTGACGCAAAATATTCCACGCATGAGATATCTTTACTCTTTGACAAAGCACTGACCAGGCATTCCAAGAACGAAAATTCAGAGCACTAAGAAGCTCTGTGTCTTCTGGGCGTATTTGCAAGCCGCATTGCTCTCGCCTCAGCTCGGCTGTACTCATGCCTCCCATTGGTCTTTTTGTCTCTAAGTGTGCATCGCGACTTTGCGGTTATGCATCTTTTGTTGCCTACGCTGCCTGTAGATAAACTCCTGGGCCTGCCTGCAGAAGATCCCCGCCGTTTGGGAGTTGGCTTGACGTCACAAAGAGACAAGGAGTCGTTATCGCCTACGCAGAAGCAGCATCCTTCTTGCGTTGCGTGACAGCAGCAATTCTCGCACAAATAAGCGTAAAGCGCAACGCAGCAGAGAGCTAGCAACATGCCAAATATAGCCGACACAAGCGAACAAAGCAAAAAACCCAGCTTGCAGGTATCCCAAAATGACGAACACTTTGTGTGTTCCGTTGCATTGCTGAATACACTTCGTGAAAAGGTATTATTGGCATCGTCACTGGCTCTAACTGGGCTTGGTGTAACTGGAGAGGGAATTGTCGTGTTCACATCGCTGCCAGTACTTGCGTTCACTCTGGAGGGAACGATAAGACACGCATCTATGGTCGGCCACTCGATAACGACTTCACAGTTGTTCGATGCTAAGCCTCCAATCGTCGGGACGCCCTGCAATTTCATAAAAACAATCAAAGTTTAAACAACAGAGATCATATTCATAACAAAATCTTCGACGCTTCTAAAGCTTGTCATAGTTTTAATCAACACATTCTACTGCATGACGTTTAGTCTCTCTTTCAGTTAGCATGTATCGCAGATCTACCTCTACATCAATGAGGATCAGTAAAAGTCACTAAACGTGATATCAATATTCGCTAACATAAGCAATTCCTCCTTCACACAAGGCCAAGCCAAAGATTATAATTCCCCTCAAGTGGCGAACAAAATATTTTTAACGTCAGCAAAGTATATAAATCCTTTCCATCATTGGCACAAAGTTTCCTGCATAAACAGGGCAAAAGAGTTGGTACAAAAATATGGAAAATATTTATTTATACTTTGGCCAATAATTCATCCCCAAAAGTGCGTAAGGAGAAAAGGAATGAATGATTAATGCAGGATAAAAGAGAGAACTTGAACATGTCAGTAACAGCATTACTTGCACAGCTGAATAGTATGAAATAGCGGACGACAAAAAATACAAGATTTAGCTAATCCAATAGTAAAAATATAAGACTGACTGGAGCTCCAAGCCCACAATTGAATTAAATGGTACCTGGGGCTGCTCCCCATGGCCTCAAAACAAGTTTTTTCACCACCGACATTTTCAAACCGACCCTAACACTTCTTAAAGGTCAGCCAAATACAGAGGTTCTTTATGAGTCTTTTGAGCTGGTGCTCTAAGGAAAAGTAATATAATTAGGCATTTATAACGTAATGCCCTGTACTTGATGTGAGAGCATGTTCAAATGGGGGCGAATTTAGTGTACATAAGATTTTTATATCATTGAGTGCTGCAAAAAGGTCTGGTTCATCTACAAAGAAGAATAATTGCACGGCTGCTCTGTGTTTAAACATGAGAAACACTCACGCTCTTGCAATGTGCATCATATGATCTAAGAGCAGTGAACAGGAATTCTGGTACGTGAGTTCTGCCAACCGAGGTTTTTCATGTCAGTCGAAGGTAAAGCAAATTTTCATCATTGATCACGTGCATGTGATCAATGTTTCTATAACCACTGTGTTCCGCATCTAACTTTGACACGTTAAACGGTTCTTGTTGCAAAGACTTTAACTAGTATTTTATATCTCTGGAGTCGGGGTATACACAAATTGACACACTTTGAATGACCAGCTGAAGAAAGGGATAGTGACTGAAAACAACTAATTCAGTCTCCAGTGTTGTCGAGCGTGCTGTAGTTCATGCCTTCTGATGTTGCTATTTAAACTGATGCAAAGCCTCTGATTTTCCCTTTGTAGCTCAGTTTTCATTTAGTTTATGGAATTTTTTTTCACTTACATACACAATCGATTCATAATTAACTTTACTCATAATTAACTGATGGAAGATAATGTGACTTTATGCTTGCACGTATGAGCGAGAGCAAACAAATCAATAAGTGAAAACAGTATTCATGTTTTTCTTCCAAATTTTTGCTGCAGCATTAACACTCATTGAATATTCACTAATGACTAATAATTGCTCTGTGTTTTCAATTCTCTGAATTTTGATTTTTTACTCTTGTCAATCAATAAATCGTCGCTCAGCTATCCTGCGTCGTAGATAGCGTTACTTGAACTTGGTCTCAGTCTACTTTCATTCTTGAATTTATATACTTCATTTTACTTTGTTAAATTTCCCTCGGCATGAGCAATCACAACACGACTCTGCAAGGCAGAGTGCTTAGTATTCCATTGCTCAGCACACATTCTATCACAAGGCAAACCACGACGACTAATTAATCTCTGGCCAAACATCTTTCAGAAAGAAAGCTCACCAACTACCGCACTTCACATGATTCCTCTCACCTCATTCACTGAGCATAGCAGCAGGATGCGAGTTGAGAGCGTGGTGTTGGGGCAGGCAGGGCAAGGATCACCTCCAGAGTACTTCACTTCAATGCCAGAACTCGACATCAAGCGCATCCCAAAGAACATTCGCCCTAGCGTGAACCCCTCGATGGGCACTCCGACTTCCAAAAGACACACCAATGAACCGATAGCACAGCCTTCAATAACCGGTAAGTGCTCGAACAAACCGAAGCGAATGATCTCATTGCTGACAGAGTAGGGTATGGCAGTTGACCTGGCAGATACCATGACCTCAGTCAAGTTGTAGTATCCCTTTTGTGAGTATATCATCCAAGGGGTAGGGTCCGAACACGTGTAGCTAGTATACCAAATAATGGATACCGTTTCAGCAGCGGCGTCGTACTCCATGGCATACTGTCCCAGGTCTGTTTTGTAGTAACCACACAGAAACGTGACTTCGGTTGATATATTACTGGAAGGAAGTTTTCCGTAACGTATCTTTACTACACCAGCATCCCACGAGAGATCCATATTATGTTTCCCAGCAGGGATGACTGCATTGGCACCAGATAGTCGCAGGATGCAGGCTCCGGCGTCTGTTTCGTTACCACAAGCTTGAGGTTTCAGTGATTTGCAGAGGGAAAAAGCCACGGTGTTGTTCTGGGAGTCGTTGAACAAGTAAGGAGAGCCTTCCATTAACGGAGTCAAGTCCATAGGAGGCCTCAATGATCCTGGTATGGTAATTTTGCACGTTTTGACCTTGCCATCACATCCTTCACTAACATAAGAACGTTCTTCGGCGCTTGAAATTCCCTGCAACAACGTCAAGAATACTTGAGCTTACGAAACGTACGTAGAGAATTATTTATTATTACTTGTGTTCAAAGTAATTGGCAATAAGTAATCAGATAATTAGTTGCATTTACTCCCATTCAAGCAATATAAGGAATAAAGCCTCCACCGAAGATTTAAATAATATCTAACACCCGTGACACATAAAGACATTTTCAAATTAATAGATGAGAGCATTGGTTTGAAGGGCAAGAAAATTAGTAACGCAGGGGCATATGATAATTAACTTCTCGCTTCGACAGGTTAAATGTTCTTTTTAATCTCTGAAGGGAAGAAAGATGAACTTCACGCCAAGTAAAATCAGCTTGAGAAGCATTACATACAATAAAAGGACTGTGATACTCGATCAGTGTTGTGTACAATTATTGAAAGTGAGCCACGATAAAGGGAACATATATTGATCTTCGAATAAACATGCAGAGAACTATTAATCAAAAGAACATATAAAGCTGAGCACACAGAGAAAATAACACAAGAATACTGGAAAAAAGTTTGAAATTGAGCCATTGAAACTAATGATTTCTGGAAACTTACGGGATAAAACAGAGATACCTATGAGTGAACTTATGGGATAACTTTGAGTGACCGTTGTGTTGAACATTCATTAACCTGCTACAGGTATGAGTGACAGCTGTATTGAGCATTGATTAACCTGGTACAGGTACGAATGACCGCTGTGTTGAGCATTCATTAACCTGCTACAGGTACGAATGACTGCTGTGTTGAGCATTCATTAACCTGCTACAGGTATGAGTGACCGCTGTGTTGAGCATTCATTAACCTGCTACAGGTATGAGTGACCGCTGTGTTGAGCATTCATTAACCTGCTACAGGTATGAATGACCGCTGTGTTGAGCATTCATTAACCTGCTACAGGTATGAATGACCGCTGTGTTGAGCATTCATTAACCTGCTACAGGTACGAGTGACCGCTGTGTTGATATGCTTTAACACTGGGTAGAATGGATGAAAGAACCCTGAGAAAATAAATATTCTTATAAGAAATGTTCCCTGGCATGGGATATAAGATACATTCCGATACGCAAGATGTATTCCAAGATATAAGATATCTAGTATTAAAAGAAATCCAAGTTGACATGGGAAGAAAAACTCAAGAGCATCAGCAAGAACTTCATTCCGTCTACTGAATGTTCAAAACCGGTTTCTTATTAGTTGTGGTTTAATTTTCAGGTTCGTAAAAAATTTGTCCTGCGTATTTTTTCGGTTTACTTCGTAGACTGTCGCCATTTAGTGAGAAAAAAGTGTCAACTTTCTACCAAAAAACTACGTCGAGACGGAGATAATAATTTCAACCAACAGCGGAACAGCGGAACGGAATGTTACGGATTGTGCAGGAACCAAACTTCTTAAGTGATAAATTATATAGTAACCTAGCTATTACACTTACCTGATTCATGGTCACAATTACCACACAGCTCAGGAAAAACTGATAATTGCACATGGTTTCAAGGCTAATTTCCGAGTAGATTAACATATGAACACTCCGAGCACATATGAACACTCCAAGCAAATACAATAGAATTGAAAGGTAACATTTTGCATTTTTTATTATTCGTTTGAACTTTGTCAGAAAGTAGAAGAGGTGTTTTTTCAACTTCCTATGGGCTACAAAAAAGGCAAATTTACATGACATAATAATTTTATTGCCAAAAGTAAAACAGAGTTTCACTTGTTTTTTAACATAATCGTCAAAACGTTTGAGACATTTGTCATATCGTGATACAAGCTTCTTGATGCCTTCAAAAATGTTAGCCGCCAGTGAGAAGAGGTACAGCTTAACGGGCACAACGAGCGCACAGCTTCCGGTATATGAGGTCTCGTACGATTGTGTCGAAAGCAAACCTTGAAATATCTGGAAATTCTTCAGACAGCTCACTGACTGTAAGTATTCATTTGGTGTTGACAACATGATCTACACAGTACAGTAGCGACAGACTTGCACCCTTTTCCGCCTTCTTCATGGACGCCAGTTCACTTTCTTTTAAATTTTCTACATCATTCTCATACACTACTTTCACTGATAAAGTTGTCACCGTACTTTTTGCTCTTTCTACGATGACTTTCAGCAGCACTACGTCCTTCTACTTGGAAAACGGATTGCACTTTGCAACGCACTTTTGGCGGTAGCATCGATGGTAGGAGCCATGTTCAATTGCCTGTACTTTAGGCACTCGGACTGTATCCGTTTATATAGAGAAATAAGTAAGACCCTACAAAACTTTTGATAATGGAATTGTGTTATGCAAACTTGTTTTTATGGTCCGTTGAATTTTCATGAAAACAGTCCTCTATATGAACTGAAACTCGATCTTAATTTTGTAAAGGTTCATGTGTTAAAACAAAAATTGGAAATATGTGAATGAAAACTAAAATTTACGAAAAAAGATTCGTGTGTCTGTGGCAAGAATGGTATCGCTTTGTATACTATCCATATCATATTGTATATTTTATAATCTTAATTCTAGTCTCCTTTCGTTAAAATAGCAAATACTTTTTCAATATAAATTAGCAATAATGTCATTCCCGTCACTGGAAATTAGCATAGTTAGCATGATAGAAATTTATCATTGTTTTTATAGTTCATAGTTAATTTTTTTGATAACTTAGTGACACATTTTATTTGAAATTAATAACTAGTTCCAGTTGCCAATAATAAGTCAAGATACCTTTTGTGGCAACACCAACAATCGTTCTAGCCTCGTGTATAGCGACGCCGATCACCATCATTATTTTTGATTCGTGGGTCGGACTAGACGACCTTCGGGGAGGAGTCATCCGCCTCTGCTCATTGCATATAGCAAAGGATTTATAATGCAAAAGATTTACGCTGAAAATTAAATATTCACCATATTCCACTAACTGTATTATAACTTCTCACTGATGATGCAACCCACTGCTAGCATATCACAACAACTCACTGCTGAGTAAATGCACACTGTTTCTTCACCAGGAAATTGCTGCAAGAAACTTACTTAGATGTGTACTACCATCACTGCAGTATAAAACTCAGTGTATGTGATATGTTAATATCTACTCGCTGCAAGTGATATGCTGGTTGTATTTGAAACCCTCACTTTCAATATAAATTCACTGCCTACAAGCTACTTATTGCACACGACATCCTGTATTCAAGCTAACTACTCGCTGTACTCGTGCTGTACTTGTGGAGTACACCAAACAAAAACGTATACTTCCAATAAAGTTGGTACATTAAAAATGTAACAGCATTTTGATGCTTTTTTATAAATTTTATAAGCATCTGATAGATTTATGTTTTCATAATTTATATGAACAAGAAGCCATAGTCTGTTTCTCCTATTTCATGTAAATCTGTAAAGTATGACTTATAAAGCATGGTGACTATGCATGACTAATAAAGCATGGTGACTATGCTTGGCTACTAAGTTTTCAGTTTTATTTCTAAATGATTTTAATAACATACTGGGAATGTCACAAAAATTTGACATTCACAAGAAGTAGAAGTCTGTTTCTCCTACTTCCTGTAAATTGCCACCAATTGCCGTCACTGAACTTCTGGGTTAGTCCTGTCTCGGAACGTGCCATGCTTACCTCATGGAAGCTTCAGACGGGCTCAACGCTGCTCAAGATCATCTAAATCATTTAACGTGCCAACTTACTGAAATAAAACTAAGTCACATTCAGTAGTCCTCTCATTTCCCTTATTGAGGTCACACAGGCAAAGAAAAATAAAACCAGAGAAAAACAGTACTGCAAGGTTTGGTAGCTGAAAATCCCACTAGCACCAAACAAAAACAATCTTTATTTCCAATCAAGTACACAGAACATAGACATTTAGTACATTGGATTTTAAATTCTTAAGGTTAACATTCTTAGAGTAAGGATGATGGTGAGCTCCATGCGACGATCCTGGGATGTGTCCATGGGCGATGAGTTGAGGTCTTACCGATAAGTGCGAGCTCACGGCGTGAAACGAGAAATAGCTCGTATTCATTGCCGGGTTTCGAACCCGCACGCAGTCTTTCTGCACAAGCAGAGACCCGATACAGAACACGGGCCGCATACCACTCGACTACGGTGGCTGGACCACCTACCTTACCATAACTTTACATGTCTATAATAAATTTATTTAAATACACCTTGCACGCCCTAGCACCATTTAATGATTACTCAGAAGTCTTGATTTTTAAATTTAGATGTTACGCTTTTTGTAGTTGAATATAAGTTTTTTATTCTTCTCTCGAAAAATTATATGAGCATTTCACGTAGTGTGTGAACAAATTTTCACATTTTTACACATCATGAAATAACCAGTTACACTATTAAAGTAGAAAAAATCTATGAGGCTTATGAGAATATGTTTTGCATTACCAATACAACTGATTTGGGTTGATTTTAAAATTTAACTTGTATGAATCGTGTACCGACGATTCGAAGTGAATCTTTTTCGATTCTTCTTCGCTCGTCTGTGTAACATTCTTCAAAGGTACCATAATTCTTCCAGCACCATACATGGAGCGAGAATTGCTGTTATTGCGTCAGCTCTAAGAATTTAAGCTAAGTCATACCTACAATTTTCAAAGACACATAGTCATTTGTTTGAGCTTTCAGTTGTATTTGCGTGTGTAAGTGTATTAACTCACTCTGTCTGTTGGGTCCTGTACGCTTTGTTAAATACTCTATTTGAGAAAAGATTGAGAGTACATATTATACCGCAAGTTGATCATGCTGTTTTTGCCTCAAGGAATGTTAAGTTAAACTCTAGGATGCCATCCTGTTGTATGTGTGTATTAGAGGGAATTGAAGGCCGTTACAAAGGCCCCAGCCAAACGCCCTCAAATCTAAGTCTAAGTGGATTATGCTTTCCTGGCTTGTTGAAACCGTGATGCCACTGCTACTTCGTAAATTATTAAACTTTTTATGTAATGAGATCAATTAATTTAATCAATTGTTTTGTATGTTCTTTGGGTGTATTCAACAGTATATATGCTAAAAAGAATTTTTGTGAATGGAATTCAAAATAACCTCATGTTATTTATGTAGCTATCTGGAGAGTGTGTTGTTGGGGGGGAATCAATTCCAGTTAATTTTTAGATAAATACCAGTTTCCAGGAGATATGACTCAAAAAAAGGGATTTCTTATTATTATTATGCATTGAATCATTTTCAGTCATTTTGATGCTTGTTTATAAATTCTATAAGCATGTGATGGATTTATGTTGTCATAATTCATATGAACAAGAAGTCATAGTCTGTTTCTCCTACTTCCTGTAAATCTGTAATGTATGACTTATAAAGCATGGTAACTATGCTTGGCTACTAAGTTTTCAGTTTTATTTCTAAATGATCTTAATAATATACTGAAAATGTCGCAAAAATTTGATCTG
Source organism: Trinorchestia longiramus (assembly GCA_006783055.1). Taxonomy (NCBI): domain Eukaryota; kingdom Metazoa; phylum Arthropoda; class Malacostraca; order Amphipoda; family Talitridae; genus Trinorchestia; species Trinorchestia longiramus. The sequence continues at coordinate 43,772 of VCRD01003742.1, forward strand.
AAAGTGTACACTTTTCTTCAAATAAATGAAACATTAGTATGTATCTTATAACTGTTATATAATTTGATTTGCCAATTTCATATCTAATAAAAATAAAGTTCTGTTGAATATTTTCTGATGGTTAGGTTCTAAAATAACTTTTATTTGAATAGAACTGCAAAGCTGTTGTTATTGCATACTCCATTTATAATACATACACAGGGTGTCCACACAGTTATTACAAGTTGTTGAATTTATTGGCAAGTAAAATGACTACACAAATTTACAGAATAAGTATATATTACAATTGTTTGCCTCAATGAGTATCCTTCTATATGGGCACAATTAATTGCAATAAAGCCTTTTGAGATGGTATGTAATTTTTTACCATGTTCCATGCAGCATAACCTCATCAATTGTGGCTTTGAGATCAATGGTTTTCTGCTTGAAGTTGTTAATGGTGCATATTTTTGTTTCATATACATAAATTTAAAATAATTTCAAAGAAGAAAGTCTAAGAGAATAACTAGTGCATGAGGAAGGCAGAGAACTGTGCCATGCCTTCAAACTTACTCAACTGGAAATGTTTGATTTGGAAACCCACACACATGCTGTCCTCCATGTACTGGTGTGCTATCTTCTTGGCAAGTGATGTTGCACATGACAGCTCATGGATACTTTGTAAAACATTCAAAAGCTCAAAAACTTGTCCTAAACAATCAATAGATGCATTTGGTTGTTTACCAGTCCATTTATTCAAAGTTATTTGTGTTGCTGTAAATTTCATCTGCCATACACATATTGGTGGATGTTTTCCACACTTCATCCTTTAATTTCACCCAGTCCCCATATCTGATTTTCTTTAAATGAAATATGTTCCACATTGGGCCTTTCTTGAGGAATAATCAATTTTTTTGGGTAGTTTTAGTGTAACAATTTTTATCTATTACCTGTAATACACAAATGTGATCTAATTAGAATATTGGTTAACTCAGCACAAAAAAATCTGATTACCATATGTACAGAAAGAGTAATTTTGGCGATACATACAAGTAAATTGGTGACGTTTATCTATTAGTTATTGACTGATTGGTCAAATTATATAAATAAGGTAAAAGCTCATCCTGCCTACTTTTTAATCACACATTGATATAATGCATAATGATTGTCAAAGAGTTCTTTTCTCTCTCATAATTCACGTAATCATGGTTTCGATCATATGCATGGTTTTTCCGCATACTGTCCTTTTGTTATATTTCAATTAACACTTGTGAATAACTGATTCAATAAAATGCAACAAACATACATACAGAATCAATAAAATGCAACAAACATACATAATTGCACTAGAGAGACTCTAATCCTCTGAATACATGAATTGGTTAAAGGTGTTCCCAGTACTTCTTTTCAATGGCAAGATGAGGGGAAGTGATACACACAAAAGATTTATTGCACGTTATTTTAAATATCACGGGATGGGAAATGTGAGTTATTTACCACATTTTAGCCCATAAACAACAACATGATGTCCGATTAAACAGTGCACTTATTAATGGATCAATTGTATACTTAATAGTTGAATAATTACATAAACAACAATGTTAAAACTTGCCCTTGCACTGGAGATTCATTGCTGATGATAGGCTTTGATGCTTAACACTCACAATTACAACACAGGAATAATGTTAATTTTTCTCCTTCCCTTCCTTGCTGTTGCGCAATTAATTCTTCTTCTTTGTAGATGTACGTGTAAAATCTGCTGTTACTCATTGGTGCAATGACTAGCTTAATTTCCTCTTTAATCACTTTTACACCTATTCCACCCATACCCCTAACCTATACCTATGCCCTAGATGTCACTCTAGCTGCAATAGCCTACATTGCTGTCGAAGTCTAGCTCCTAAGTCCAAGTCCCTGCATCTCTCCTTTCTACTGGTTTTATATATGAGCCCACTTGCTCCTCCCACATATCTATTTGTTTCATTTTCCAATCTTTGTATTTGTCCGAGGGTCTGAAATGGTTTCTAACCATCTCTGATATACCCTGCTCACTCTTTAATAAGCTTGAGTGTTTAATGACTATGTAATTCTTGAGAGTCACATGGTCCCTACCCATAAATTTCTTTTGTATGACATTCTGTTAGCTACACAGCTAACCACCTTAGACCTTTCTCAAGTGCAGGAGCTTTTATGTTGCCTCTTTCCTTGAGCTTGCCTTTTGGTTAACCACTCAACACTTGACACCTTGTCCCTCGTGTGATACACACACCTAATGCATATATTTCATACATCGCCTGGAATATGCGAACCTATGAATGTATCATTACTATCGCAACAAATAATTTGCTACCAAATTTACAGTTATGACCACTTCTATGAGCTAATGCACCTTTGTCTACTTCTCAACAGGCCTTCCACTTCTGATAGTTAGGTCACTAAGCAGTATTGGAAATGTGAGTTTGTACTGGAAAATTAATTATTTCCTCTTTGATGATGAAATGGAAAACCTTGTGAAAACTAAAACTAAAGAATTCTGAGGACCATTGAGGAATGAATTAGGAGCAAGTTAATTGAAATTTGAACACTTTGCGAATGCTAATAAAGACTAGATTTACTAGATCTTGTATTTATAACAATGCTCTGCATGCTGTTATATTTTATATATCATCATCAATTTGAGTTCAAATAAAAGTTTTATTTGGCTTTCTAATACATATTTATGTGTTCTAAAATTTCTATGTACTATTCAGTATGTTTAGTGTGAGTACACATGATTTTCACAGTTTCTAATAACTTTTCATAACCTTTTAATATTTAATTACAACTTTCAAGTAAATAATACTTGAAGGTTGTATTCTTATTTTTGTGTTTTGACCTAAACTTCTTTAACAAAATTAAATCCTAATGCAGCATAGAAAAAATGGCAGAGTCCTTTGCAGCTTGACATCTCTCTTCAGGGCTCTTAAAGATCAGTTAATATGAATTGATTGTTTTCAGATTAATTTTTCCCAAGGTTTCAGGTTGTGAAGTTTAAACAGGTTCAGGTGACTTGAACCTGTGATTGCCCTGTGGAATAAGGTTAGTTACTTTTTTAACTTGGAGTATCCCACTGCATTATCAAGCAAGGTATAGTCAAGCCTCACTATTTCTTGTAATTTGTCACAATTTGGAATTTAAAAGGTTATATATGAAAGGAAAGATCAATGAAAAGGAAAAAAAGGACTGGACAAAACTAAATTTGGTGAAGAAATGACCTAAAAAGCACTACAAGTTGCAAATAATGATAGACAAAAAAGCAAGGTTTGAGTGGATTCTAATGTCTATAGTAATGATGTGGGATCCTAAAGGTTTTTAATTATGTAATTATAATAAAAAAATTGAATATTTTTTTGACTTTTAAATGTTTTTCCAACTTTTTCTCAAACTTTGGAAACTAATTGAAATTAAATCTGGTAACTATTTTGCCAGAACCAGTTCCCTGTAGATGCTAAATTCATGATATGTAGACTGGTTGGTGTATGAAGTGTGTCAAATGTAGTACTAAAAGTTTGAGAATATGCTATGGTTATATTTACATATTCATAAAATTTTCTTTGGTGCATCATTTTGTACTTATGGGAAGCATATCACAATTCAGTAAGCAAAGCTTTTAAATGAAGTATATAGTGGCTAGTGAGTCATAATAGTAAAAGCTGGTATTTTATGATAAAATATTTATCATAATAATATTTACTTAGAATTGTAGTATGAAAGTAACTTTCATAGTTGGATGATTAGTTCTTAAGTTATGACATTATGGTTGTCAATATTTAACTGTCCTGGACACTGAAGATTGTGTGCATCTGTAGTGTACAAATTGAACTTCAACTCATTCAGATGTCTAAGCTGTTACTTCTTCTGACTAACCTTGAGAGAACAAGTGTAAGAGACTAAGGTTTATTGAAGAGAATAATTAATGAAATTTGTAATTAAGCAAGTTCCATTGCTTAATAGGGCATTATTATGTATTTTTCGTATTTGGCTGTTGTTAAATGTTATTGTTTTATCTTAATTTTTTTTATGTTAGTTTTAAGGTGATTTCTTCTGTATTCTGTAGTGTACAAAAACTACATTGAATTCTTGTTGTGAATAAGGGTGCCATTACTGGTAATAATTCATGCTTTCATGCTTTAATTAAGTTTATATCTGTTTGTAAGTATTGCGATATCAGCATGTATTAGTGATAACATATTTAATCCGTTTAGTATGCCTGTTCTAACATAAAATATTGTACCTTTCTGCACACTGCCTCAGTAATTGGGCTAAGCAAACCAAGATGCCATCCGTAAGTAGCTGCTGCTTCCACCGTTTGTGCACCTCGACACTTGCCTCAACATATTAATTTGTTCACTGCAGCTGATCTGTAGCTAGCATTTCTGAGGCTTTCTCTTTACTATTGCTTCATTTGTACATGGCTAAATTGCCAATAAAGTGCATAATTTCTTTTTTTTACATATCGATTTATTCAGTATTTTAGTTTGTCATTTTCTTATGGTTGTAGTGTCCTCTGGTCATTCCTACACCACGTTCTTATTACTTTATTCACTATCCAATTGTCAGCTCACACTTGTGGTTTAACTTTGTCTTAAAAGTGTCAACCTTTTGGCCTTAAACAATTCTATCAATGGACAAATTACTTATTTGTACTTTATAGCTTATAGCTTTCTGTGTATCTAATCAATATTCATTGCTTAAAGTAATAGACACTATAAAATACATTGAGAGGATCTCTGAAAATTAACTACTTTACTAAGGAACTCTTGTCTTGTAGGTTGCCACTTGCAGCTGTCAGTATTACTGAGTATTAGTTTTATTGTAGGTTTCCACCTGCTGCTGTCAGTATTACTGAGTATTAGTTTTATTGTAGGTTTCCACCTGCTGCTGTCAGTATTACTGAGTATTAGTTTTATTGTAGGTTTCCACCTGCTGCTGTCAGTATTACTGAGTATTAGTTTTATTGTAGGTTTCCACCTGCTGCTGTCAGTGCTACTGAGTAACTATTTTATTGTAGGTTTCCACTTTGAACTGTCAGTTTTACTGAGTAACTTTTATCGTAAGTTATCTCTTTGAGTTGTCAGTGTCTGCTGTTGATTTGTTTCTGATCAATCAATCCAAAATTTATTTCTTGAGTAGATGGACTCAGATGTTTGTATATTCATGTGAATTTAAATCATGGTTATGGTTGACTAAAACCATCCATTTCACAAACTCAATCAAATAAAATTTTATATATGTAAAGGTATTTTTTCATATAAGTTGCACTGAATGTAGCATTAGCAATAATATAGAATTTTTCAAATGTCCAGAGCTAATGGAATTATTTTATAGCCCCAAACATTTGTTTTATTGTTCCTCAAGTTGAGCCTCTATGGTTTGGTCTTACATTTGTAGCCACAATTCACTTCTCACTACCTGCAATAGCATGTTCTCAATTCACAACCCTGATAGGCACTTGACTGCATTTATTATATAAACTGCAAGTGTTTCATGTTCAGTATGTAATGCATCTTTTCCTAATTTCTCTTTCAAACAAATGCACTTCATATCAGTGTTTATTCTATTAAATGACACCAATTTTTCAGTAATTACTGATGTACACCCATGGAATTGGTGACCTAAAACTTATTTTCATGTGTAATAGAATGTAATTTTCCTTCTCTTTTTATGTGAACTCATTTTTTGTGGCTTCTTATCACTCTTGCTTGTAAAAGCCAACTTCTTTTTGATTTTAATTGAGGTAAGGTTTTTTCTTCAATATCTTGCATGATACTTATTTTATAGTGGGAACACTGAAAAATCTTTCTTTGTATACTTAATCCTCATTTCTATCTGTGTCAATTTTTCAAGGATAATTATCTGCTGAAGACCTCTAGAACTTCAGTCTTGAGTTTTCAATGCTTTCATTAATGCTCTGTTAGTCAATATTTCAGCACTCACTTATGCTACAGAAATATATAAATAACATTTAATTTGTTGTGCTTTGGTTTTTTATTACTGCTACCTCTGTGTCATTGAGAGTTTCCTTGAAAAATATACTGCATAATTGTACATATGATGTCATGCCAGCATGACTCATACATATCTGCAACTTCTATTAAATACATTAGAAAATGAAATGTACATACCACAGCTACATCAAGCTATGACATAAGCCATAAATTGTAAATTAAATATATCTATGTTCGTAAAATATGTATACTAAAATAAAATTTTGATTGCAGAGCCGATCCCGCCATCGTCACAAGAGTCGTGGCAAGTCTCGTCATCGCTCTTCCCAATCTTCTTTTCGCAACCAGTCTGTGTCTGTTGCTCGGAACACTAGGACCACGTCACACCCTCCTCCCGTGCATGGGCGAGGTGCTCATGAAAAAACTCCACAGGAGGTTGCAGAAGATCATGAGTATGTGAAGCGAGTTTTGGCTTACTTGGATCGGCCTGAACCTGCGCAATCTGCTGCCTGTATTTCTGGCACTAAAGTGAAACCTTCACAACTTGGGAAAGCTCAATCCAAAGTACAACACACTGCAAAAGAGAAACCTAAACCTCCTCAGTGCTCAAAATCTAAGCCTCCTCGTGCTCCCCAAACCGAGAGAAGTCGTTCTGCAAATGCAACTGGTCGCAAAAAGCTACAAGATAAGAAAATCAAATCAGATAACTCTGACGTCAAAGAAAATTTGTCCTATCACTCAAGTGGTGCTGTCCCCAAGAAAAGCAAGAGCCAGCAAATTGATGAGCTTGACTTGACTGTTGATCCTAACTTATTTGACAGTGACAGTGACCTCTCCTCCACTCTCTTCAGCATGGCTGATGCAAGTGGCTCCAATGACAGCATCAGCAGCCTGTGTGCGATGCTGGCATCCATGGGTGCTGCCCAGGTCACACCTGATGAAATAGATGCCTCTAGGACTGCTATTAAAGCCAATCTCCTGAATGGTTATTCAGTAGATGACAGTCCTTTGCTTGCAGGCTCAGCGGCAACTGTACTTTCTGCCAATGGTGCATCAGCAGTAGCCAGCAATGCTGCAGATACTAAGCTTGAAAACAAGAACCTTCTGAATACATCGGGGCAGTTGACAGTTGAAGAGCTGGCTGCCGAACGTAAGGCTCGGAAGGAAGCCAAAAAAGCCAAAAAGGTGCCGGGTGGTTCCAATGAAAATGCATCTCAGAAAGAAAGACAGTTGCTTGTCAAAGAGAGTGATAAAGAGAATGTTCCTCTTGCAGATCAACAACCTTCTGATATACCGGAAAAATCGAAAGCTGATCTAAAGAAGGAGAGACGGGCTATTCAAGAGGCTCAGCGTGCTGCCAAAGAGAAAGCCATGAAGACTAAGACAGATGCCCAGATTCAGTCGAAACAAGTCTTGCCTACCTCACGCCCTTCACCAGTTCCTGTGACAACAAAACCCCCCATGAGGGCGACCCACAGATTTACTGGGCTACAAAACAAACCTCGTGTGAAGGGAGCCAGTAACCTGCCGTTCGTAGGCCTTCTCAGGGACCCTGAGTATGTCATTGAAAAACCCACGTACGCTACACAAGTTCATCCTGACTTTCAGAAGCTTGCAGAAGTTATATATGTAAGTGATGCTTAGTAATTTTTAGTGATTAAACCTACTAAAGTTAGTACCGTCACATCATCTTGTACTATTACGCACTTCTTTTACCATCATACAATTTTTGTATAATCATACGCTTTTTGTACAATCACATGCTTCTTGTATCACTTGTGGTATTTATTGAACATAGGATTGTTTCATTTGGCAGCTCCAGTTTAGAATGGAGCTACCACAATGTGAAGAGGATAAATGATGACTGTTGCTCAGGAAATGGAGAATTTGGTATAAAATGACGACTGGTGCTGCGTACTAAGGCCATTTTTAGGGATGCAGCTTTTAAGCTGAAATAATATGAAAATTCATACTACATACTTTATATGAATCTCCAACTTCAGTGGTGGCATGGATACTCACGTTTTAAAATATAGCGATTAAATATTCATGATTTATTCTTTTGACATCACTATGTAGATCATGCTGTATCAATGGTTTCAAAATAACTCATTTTTTACGGCCTATAATTCGAGCATCACTAAACTCTTAATTTTCCTTAAAATTTGTTCACATCAGCTGAACAAGAACACGGCAAATGACGCCCAGTGCGTGTCGTTCTTGACGTGTCTGAACGTGTTCATGAGCGACTACAGCTGTGATGAAGGCACGGACGTCGAGCGCGACATCAACGAGCGAATGTCCCCGAACATCAACTACCTAGCGCACTACAGCGTCTACACGCCTCCTATGAGGAACATCATGAGGCAAGTATGTCAGGACTGGAGGCAAGTATGTCAGGATTGGAGGCACGTGCCCGCAGTCCTGGAGGCACTTGTGCCCGCAGCCCTGGATTCACATACGTACAGCTTTAACACTGCGACTACCAAGCTGATCTTCGGTTAATACTCTTCCTTCGTTAATTTCTTTAATAACTGAAAAATAGATGGTTTGTGACGAAAAAGGTATGAAAATTTGTAAAAAGGGATCAATATTTGAATAATAGTTAATTTTTTAGTTTGCATTTATTTTTTGTGGGCACTGTTTCACGTACTTGTGCGACAGTAAACTATAGTTCATTTGCTACGTAGGTCATGTCTCACATACACTGCTACAGTAAACTATAGTTCACTTGCTACGTAAGTCATGCCTTACATACACTGCTACAGTAAACTATAATTTTCTAATCTATTCTAATGATGTGTTGTTTCCAACAGCTTCTTCAGAGAAATGCTACGACGCGCCAATCTTGTTTTCAAGGAGACGCTGATCGAACTGACGAGTGAGTTTTTCTGCGTCCAGTTACTGTTCCTGAATTTTTTTGTTTTACGCAAGCAATGACTCATGCGTAACTTGGTTGAGTTATGGTCCATCGCATGTTTATTTTTCATATTAATGTAGACTGCATATTCTCCTTTAGTTAGGTAATACTATGTAACTTTAGCATGAGCTCACTAAATTGCGCTTGTTATTAATTATAAAGTCGTTTCATTTGTTCCAAAGGACTTTTTCAGGGTGAGAAAAAACTTAAAACACATGTAAAGATGGAAGCAATTGAAAGAGGTTTGCTCAACATTTAAAATTTAAGAATACTCTTTTCTTTAAATTCCTTTGAGGCAAATCGAGCAGCTTTATATTCATTCACAAGCATTTTTTGGACAGCAATCATTGAGAGAAGTCGTTACTACAGACAAAATAAAGGCAAGTGCTGCATTCCATTTAATAAAACCGACGTGCTACATTATTTTCCCCACTTGTAAATGCATTCATTCTTGAGAACTAAGAAGTAAGTAACACTCTCTATGCTCGTGTATTATGATCGTGTGTTCACAACACCACTTCAGTGTGACGCCCTCCTTCTTCAGGAAACGCAGGCTTCTGCTGCAACTTTCCGAGTTCCTGTACAGCGCATGTACTGCTTCTGCCTCCTTACTTGTGGTTCACCTTCAAGACTTCCATGTTGTCTTGCATATCAGCAGAAATGTGCCGTTGCTAACATCCAGTTACTGTTCACCTTTTCGTTGCTGTCACGTGTCTACCTGCTATGCATGTCACTGTTTTTAATGCATTACATGTTCTCATTTTGGTAGTAAAATGAAATGAACACAAAACGTTCTTGTTTTGTGGATAAACGCATTGTGATTTCGAAGTAATTTGTGTTATATATGATTAATTTTTATGTGCGTTGAACATTCTGATGATTCCAGTACATCGTGTTTCTATTCGAATATAATGAAATAATGATAAATTTCTATTCTATTCAATAACAAGCAAATGGTGGCGAAGGAGCCAAGCTCATTCTGTCGATGATTTTCATTTCAAGTCAATGCTTATAAATCATGAAAACAGTGACCAAAGGAATTACTTTTGCCTTCAAATGGTAGAATACAGAGCGTTGTGTCCGCGTGGTAGAATACAGAGCGTTGTGTCCGCTTGCATACGAAACACTAACAACGTGCACGGCCAATTTTAAATTTGCTTATGCAAAACGTTCATTAAACAAGTTCAAAATGCTTTAAATATTTTGCTAGTTATGCGAGTGAAAATTAAAATTTTGCTCGTTTTGCGGGTGACTCATTATATAAGGTGCTCGTTAAGCGAAGTTTGATTAACTGAAGGTCTTAAATACTTGGTTGTTTTAAGCATGAAGTATTGTGTTTCGTTTTTTTTTTGAGTGTTTTTCTATTATTAGCGCTTGGTGCTTTTCTTGCAATCCAATTTTATGATAATTATTTACTATTATTTATTGCTTGCTTTTCCCAGTTTTGATTATGGCTTTTCTTGGTTCTCGCTCTGGATTTTATTGGCTGTGTTGTGGCTATTAATTTCTCGGGTAGAGAATAATGACACGATGGCCACCACTTGAATATGTCTACACGAACTCTTGAGGCGCACTAACGCAATCCTTACTTCCACAGAAAATATTGACTTGGAGGTTAACGCTTCTGTTACCCTGTCAGAAGGCAATAGTGCAGAGGGTAATACTCGTCCATGCACTGAAGATATTGCAGCAGAAAGTAGAGTCTCAGTAGTTGCCTCTGCTGAAGGCACTGATACAGAAGGTATCAACTCAGTGGCCGCTACTGAAGGCACTGATACAGAAGGTATCAACTCAGTAGCCGTTACTGAAGGCACTGATACAGAAGGTATCAACTCAGTAGCCGTTACTGAAGGCACTGATACAGAAGGTATCAACTCAGTGGCCGCTACTGAAGGCACTGATACAGAAGGTATCAACTCAGTAGCCGTTACTGAAGGCACTGATACAGAAGGTATCAACTCAGTAGCCGTTACTGAAGGCACTGATACAGAAGGTATCAACTCAGTAGCCGCTACTGAAGGCACTCATGCAGAAAGTATCAATTCAGTTGCTGCTACTGAAGGCACTGATACAGAAGGTATCAACTCAGTAGCCGCTACTGAAGGCACTCATGCAGAAAGTATCAATTCAGTTGCTGCTACTGAAGGCACTGATACAGAAGCTAACACTTCTGTTGCTTGTTCTGAAGATGCCAACTCGAAGAACGACGTCGAAGATGAGGAAGGTGAAGAAAAAGAGCCGGCCACTCCGTGGTCTACTGCTCTTGGCAAGTTGAAGACTTCGCTCAAAGACTGGACTACATCTTTCTTTCACAAAACCTATGTGAAAAATGAAGCCAACATGTTCCCTAAGGTTCTCTCCTTCCTTGAGAGCGGAGATACGCTTCTCCTGTACGGCTAGTAAGTCACTGATATGATATAAAATCTTCTAAATTATACCTGATTTAACTATGTTTTCAAGAAGCATCTTTTTTGACTTCAGTATGTCATGGATTATCAGCCTCATGGCTGTATTGTATAATTTCAATATACATTCAGTTTATTTGTTGTATATAGCGGATCAACAGATAAGTAATTATTTTATTCGTAACGTTGTGAATTGCGCTGTCTATGGTAGAAATAAGACTGTGTTGATAATTCATCATCTTTTTACAGCTCGCGCTTGATACTGAAGGCGATACAGCACGCGTGCAGCGTTGGTGGTATGATGCTTAGCGTCGTCGTGATTGACAACCTGGCAGAGAATGAGGACTCAGGGGACATGGTGGGCGCCCTACAGAACACCAACCTCAATGGAGGATTTGTGCTGCGAGCCATCATAGCTGACCTCGTCAGTTTAGTTTCCATTGTGAGTTTTCTTATAAATATTGCAGTCTAGTGCTCAATCTGCTGCTAGCTTGTGGGTGAAAGTTACATGACAAGTGATGGAACAAATTTTAGTGTTATATATGTGTTAGTGTAGAATTATTTATAATCAGACTTTGCGGAGAGAAGGTGCTGAGGTTAAGTGTAGTTGTCTGAATGTACACAAGTACTCAACGTGTAGTCTGAATTTACACAAGTATTCAACGTGTAGTTGTCTGAATGTACACAAGTATTCAACGTGTAGTTGACATTCAATTTTTATATTTTGTTCATTCCAATAGTGTCTTGGTTTCTGGGAGTTTCGGTATTTTCTCTCTCTGTGTAATATTAGCTGTTTATTTTTATGAAGTTTCATTGCCTTATTTAGATGTAATTTCAGTATTTTCTTTATCCTAAATTTCATTGTATAATTTACGCGCAATTTTTTGTATTATGTTTCAGTATTCGTTGACTTTGAGATTAAGTATTCATACTGTTAGGATTTGGTTGACCTTGATTGAGAGCGAGTATTTGTGTCGTCAGTATTTATTCAACAATTAGATTGAGAGTTTGTCTCTTCAGTATTCATCTCGTATTCAGCTTCAGTATTTAGCTCGTATTCAGCTTCAGTATTTAGCTCGTATTCAGCTTCAGTATTTAGCTCGTATTCAGCTTCAGTATTTAGCTCGTATTCAGCTTCAGTATTTAGCTCATATTCAGCTTCAGTATTTAGCTCGTATTTAGCTCGTATTCAGCTTCAGTATTTAGCTCGTATTCAGCTTC
>VCRD01003743.1:25536-49241 GCA_006783055.1 Trinorchestia longiramus
ACTCTAACGAAAAACCAGTCTTCTTCCAACCACATTCTAACGAAAAGTCAGTTTCTATCCATGCAAAACCAAACGCTGAGCCAGTCTCCAAAAAACTTCACCCTAACACAAAACCAGTTTCCAACCAACCTCACCCTAACAAAAAAATAGTTTCCAACCAACCCCATTCTAACACAAAACCAGTCTCCAGCCGACCTTACCCAAACACAAAACCAGTTTCCAACCAACCTCAACCTAACATAAAACCAGTTTCTAAACAACCTCACCCTACCACAGAACCAGTCTCCAACCAATCTCACCTTAACTCAAAACCAGTCTCCAACCAACCTCAACCTAACACAAACCCAGTCTCGAGCCAACCTCACCTTAACTGTAAACCAGCTTTTAAGCAACCTCATCTCATCACAGAACCAGGCTCTAACCAACTGCAACACTTGGTGCAGGTGAAGAGGACTGAACCTCTCGCCGATCTACCCACTCAGCTGGAGACACAAGTAGAGAATCAGTACGTTAGGCTGACCTCCACAGACGAGCAGACCTCTCAGCCTGCTCAGCTGCAGGAGTTACGACGGTCAGCTGAGGCAGCGTAAGTCGCTTGGATCCAGTGTAGGGTCATAAGTCGTAAGTTAATGTCATTTGCTCGGTGTAGCATGTCATTACATGTAGATGATCAGGTAGAAAGAATGGCAGCTGCGTGGGTGTCGTTGTTTTTTAAGCTTGGCTCATGTTTAACTTTAAAACTTGTAGTAAATCCTTTACTTGTGACTTACAGTTAAAGAGATAACTGGTTCTCCATCTCACAGACTGGCTGCGTATGAACGTTACTCGCCGCACGAAATGAACCCCGCTGGTTTCCGCTTCAGCATCAGCTCAGTGTACGGAGTGAGTGGCTTCAGCATCAGCTGTCATTAAAGGAATTGGTCAATACACTTCACTTTTAATTGATACTACTTCTTCACAATTTGTTTGATGTCAATGTTTTATGTCTTATTATCCCTCAGAGTTTACTTGTCTTTAGCAAAAGCAGCCAACCTTTAACTCTGGGTGCTGTTCATGAATTGAGGCTGGAGTCTGGTTATCATTAGCCAGAGTTACTAAAAAACACCTGTTCTGATCAAGTCAGAGAGTAACCAACCCTCTTCTAGAACACACAAAAGTTACCGGATTATGGAAAAAAGTTGCAATGGAGGCTGTCTCGCTGGAGCTCCGCCAGATGTTTCTCCTAGTCTACAGTTTTAGATCATAAGTTCCTTCATAGTAGACCATTTATTGGATTTTATTTTAAATCACAATTAAATTAGCTTGCATCCTAGAATTGCGTAGGCAACCATTAATGAGCACACATGTTGCATAGCGTGCGTGCTTAATTTTAATGTGTTTTTAACCAACTTCTAACACATTGTTCAGGCCACGTCTGGCATAAGAGAGGAGCTCGTAGACGTGGTGATGGGGCACCTGCCCTCCATCTGGACCTCCCGCACAATCTCGCTCACAGACCAGGTCAGGGGTCTAGGTCTAGGTGCTGGACGCGCTAAGGTGCTTATATTTTACTGGGGGAGTAAGCTGAGGGTGAACTGCTTGATAAGACTGAGTACCAGGTGTTTTTTCTTTGAAATGTTGCATGTGTTGACGTGTGATTGATCGAATTGCTGATTGTAATCGTGGGAACTAGTGAAGTTCATCACTTTTTTTCATGGTGATCGCGAACAGACTGCATTGTCCTGTTGTGTTATTTCTGCGGTGGCGAACCTTCTGCTCTGCCGTATATAGGAATATTGCTGCTCGAGCTGTGCTGTTTGTTGTATAAGGGATAACATCACTCTGTACAGCTTCATGGTACTGCTCTGAAAAAATAGAACAAAACAGTTTAGTCTAATGAAGTTGAGGTGAAAGGGTGATAGTTCTGGTTGCTGGATTCCTTATTGTAGTGTGAACTATCGTGGGAATACAAGATGCTACAGTGAGGCACTCATGTGAGTACGTTACAACTTTAGAGTATTGAATTAAGTATAATTATAACTGTTATAATCAGGTCATTTGGAGAGTCAAATCTTCATCTCTAAGCCACGTAGCCTGACTCCCGACTACCCGACTATCCGACCCACCCTGATTTCCTACCACCGGAACTCTCCGATCCCCTGACCCTCCAACCCATCCTCCCCCCTCTGACCTTTTGTAAATTCTTAGTTACCTCACACTTGTTTTTCTGTTGATCTGCCTGCTTCAGAGTCGCAGCTCCTCTTCCTTGACACTGGAGGAGATTGGTTCATCAGCGTCACAAGAACCACGTGACCCTCAGCATGGTGTCCCTCAACCTGACGTCTCCATACCAGACACTCCCCAGACTGGTGCATCCCCACCAAACCTCTGCCCCAGAGAGGCGTCTGCAGAACCTGCACCTCAGTCCACTTTTTTCCGGCGGGATTCCATGTCAATGAAGGAGAAAACGGGGTCTGCAGAAGTGCTTTCATTTTCCAGCGCAGGCAGTGACGGCCTGCACCCTGGACAGACTAACAAGAGCGTGTCTCAAGAAAATGAAACGGTGTCGCGTTCTGAGAAAGAATATGACGCCAGTGAGATTTCAGGTATTATGAAGGGAATAGAAAAGACGACTAAAGCTCGGCAAGAACTTGAGACTGGAGGCTGTTCTAATGGGGCAGAAAAACCAGCGTCCGTCCAGGAAGGAACTGATAAATCTCATGACGTCGCTTGTAAACATAGAGAAGGAAACGAAATGTCGCGTCCTAAAACTGATATTAGACAACATGAACGAGATTATGATGCATTAAAACGAGATCCTAAGTATTCACTGCAAGACTTCATGTCTGCTAAGCAAGGTCTAATATCTGATCAACAGGATCCTATGACGGTACAGCAGCATCCTAAATCTGTTCAGCAGGATCTTCCAAAAGTGCAGCAGGATACTAAGGTTGCACAAGAGAGAAAAGAACTCTTAAAAAAGTCAGGTAGGCCTCTCCTCCTCAGGGGAAGTCCAGGGAGGCCTCTGAACCACACCCAGACCTCCCAGTCAGGGGAAGAAGTACAGACACATGAGAGAGATTACTTCACTTCTATTATACAGGTGGGAATTTATAAATTATTTGTGTTGTTCATCGCCTTGACCAGGTCTACGATTTAAGTATTCCTTCACTTTTGATGCATGAGAAAAGTGTTGACGTAGTTCTAAGTCATCGTAGATTATCGTTTAGAGTTTACAGGGTACTTACAAAAATTTCTAACAGCCTCGGGTAGATTTAGGACTATAAGAAATATTGTAAATACATTTTCAAATGTTTCATGCATAGAAAAAATATCAGACTTCTTCACACACGAGTATTCATCAATCTTTAAATTCAAAAACCTGCTCAATTTTAAAGTTTCAAAATATAGGCCAATATCGACTAAAAGACTCCCCGAATACCAGCTTAAATTAATCAAAACAGAATTTACTGCAACGCGCTTCCCAATTACCGTTGAGTGGAAGTTTTGCATCATGTATGTAATCGTTGAAAGAGCAAAGACTAAGTATCAAATCTAATCATTTTAATTAGATATTTAGCCTCCTCCAAGAACATTCTTCGAAGAGCAAATTATCCCACTGAATGATAAGCCACGATCGAATCGACCTCGGCTTGCTCATAACATCGACTTCAGCCGCGCTGGCTGCTGGCTTTTGGGCAAAATGGAATCCGTTTTCCATCAACGGAACCCATCCATAATTTTGAAGCTTTGAAAAAGCAAAACAGTGCAAAAAATGGACGAGGAAAAAGTTCAACTTACTGCAGTCAGCTCTAGCATAAGTATTCAAACCTGGGCTCCTAAAAATGGGCCCTATTCAGAGACTATAATTTAGGCATTTAACATTTGATATGGAAAATCCACTTTGTTTCAATTTATTCAATTATATTGTATGACATTAGAGATCGTTAAGTTTGTCAAAAACCTTGTAAACACCCTATATATTCATTCCTGCCTAAAATTTTATGAAATTCTTATAGGGGAATTATGGATGGGCCTAGCCTTTTTTCAGTAAAACTTCGATGGAAATTATATAAGAAACTTCATGTTATTATGCATCGTAGCGACATAGACATTGGTGTCTAGTTTCCACTGATGAGTAGAGTTTATTACAGTTTTGTCCCTGAGTACTCTGAGTTATGGCTGTGCTTATTAAGTTTGTGATCTACTTCTACTATGACAGTTTTTAAAATTTCATCTTTTTGAGAGCGCTTGAAACACTTTCGTAACTTGCCCATTGAAATTTAAATCCCTTTTGTTCGCAAAGTTCAGCCATCATCAACAATAAAAGCATAATTAATGTCATTTAATATCAATAAGGAGTGTTTGTTAATCAGAAAGGCTGTAAATCAAAATTTTAGGTCGCTTGCTGTAGCTGTTTCGAAATTTTCAGAGTAAGTTTAATATTGGTTGTACTATCCGTAGAGTTTTAGCAGAGTGTCCCCAAGGAATTTACTTGTATACTCATTATTTGCCCCCCCTGAAACTTTTAGCTGTGCTACTTTTTACTATTAATCTTTTAAAAACTTCAGATTCTGTGTGAACCAATTTAAATAGTATTAAATTTCTGGGAACAAAACATCAGTTTTTGTAGCTGTGTTGAAAAGCACATACATAAGCTGTTGTAGACATGATTCGTGTAGTGGGCCAAAAGTTCGTATTTGAAATTTCATATTTTTCGACTGATGAGATCTTAATTGTTGGAATTTTATTATGTTAAATAGTTTAACATATGTTTTGTTAGTTGAAGTATAGCATTTTCTATTTGATATTCAAGATAGTAGCATTTGTTAATTCAAAATATTTTACTTCAACTAAAAAATCTGTACTAGGCTACCTTCTCATTGTCAAATTCGGTAAATCCAAACATAATGGATATAAGAACTACTTATTAATACTCGAACATTTCGCATGCTGGATACGAATCATCGCGACCTCTACAACAAATTGTTTTTGAGCAGTTGATCATTACCTAGCGTTTCATATATTGGAAAGTAATACCTTGAGAAATGTTTTAAATGAATGACATGAGAATTACTTAAAAATGGAGCTGAAGTCTTTGAATATTCTAATGATTTAATCAACGTTTTCCGTGAAAAATAGGGTAGTTTTCTATTGTGAGTGCCTTGTGAAGGATAGTTTGTATTCAAACTCTACGGAAATTACAGCCCACGTTCAATTTACTTTTTAAATTTTGAAGTAATGCTACTGCACGCATCCTAAAGTCTCGAAGTTTATTGACTTTCTGTGCACTGAGCACATATTTTTGATAAAGAAATAGTAGTTCTAAAAAAACTTATATTGATAAATTATGATCCTTGAGCATGAATTCATCTACAAATGCGTACATGCCTTTTTGGGCCAGTATTCTCTTAAAAATACTTTAGACAAATAGGATTGTAATATAAGGATTATTTAACTTATTTCCATTACAAACAAAATAGTTCATTTAAATTTTGTTCAGCTGTGTGTAAGGACATCTGCACATCATTCATAATTTCACAAAATTTTCATATCTTACTTCTCTTATCCACTGGCAAAGAAAATTCACTCTGTGAAAAGTTGGATACATATCAGTAATAGTGAACAAACACGCCCTTGAAATTTTTTTCACGACAAATACGACCCAAACAATTTTTTTGACAGCCCGATTTCGAATTTATAATTAATAAATATTTGAAACTTCAGGCATTTTCCTTCATGTACGTGCGTACATAAAATTGTACAGTCCTGCAGCTGTATTTATTCTCTAGTTGTTGCTAATTGTGAGCTTCCGAGGCTAGCTACTGTATAATACTAAATAACACCTACTCTACAGCATGAGATCTTTATTTTATTCTGGCATTCATCACTAATACAACGAATTTACAAGCATATTGCTAGATAAATGATGATTATATTTACAACCTGCTTTCTCCAAAGCGAAATAAGAACAAGAATATATACAACAACTTAGCTTTGAATATATGCAACGAGAAGTATCTACTTGAAAATAACAACTTATGAAAATTAAAACTAAATTCAGTTCGAAGACACACGCTAAATATTTTAAATTCGTGATGTTCCCGAATGTAAAGTGAGAATTCACGGGAACCTACAGCTTTTAGAAAGGTTGCTCGGGAACAAACTTCTAAGAAAGTAATCTAATTGGGCCATAATTCAAACACTCTCGATGGTTTTCATGGTACGGAATGAAAGAAAAGTCAAGAAAACAGGATAATATCACGAGCAACAGTAAGTGATACAAAGATTAATAGCTTGGTAATGGCACTTAAGTGTACCATGAATAATAGGTTTTCTGGTAGCACCCTGTTATACAGTAATAATGGGACCATGATTTTAATCTCAAATATCTAAGTTAAAAGCTGCATCTCTGCAGCTATATGCGTGCATTCAATATGCAAAATATCCTAAATCTTCACGCTCTATAAACAATTACCAGTTCCATTACCTTCAGAAACTGTCACATCGTCATGTGAAACAGAAGCGTTTCGCCTAAAAAACAAGGTCCTGCAGTAGGAAATGTAGAGATGAAAATGGTTATGTTTTTTAAGAAATAAATTATACGACTAAGGAACGAGTTAGTTTGGTTACCATGTTGCCTATTAATATTTCGTAGAGTTAATAGACTAGGAGATTACACAAATAGTGGACGATACTACGCCTCTGCGACTTGTAAAGACTAGCGAACATGGTTCTCAATACTATACTGACATCAACATTGAATATTAATATTGAGAGTGATATTGAACGGAGGTGATAAACGATTATCATTTTTAAGTTCTATTAAGATCAATATTTTCATGACTAGCTAAACCACGACCATACAGTACACCCCTGAAGGCTGTACTTAGTGCTTTCTGGTGCCTTCTGTATCCGCTGAGCTCCCAAACTTCCAGGACTAGTGGCCACTGCTAAGATAAAACCTAAAATTTTCTGTACCTCATGACTAGAACTCCTTCCTCACACTCTATTTTACTAGACAGAAATATTGATGAATTTCTGTGCACCTATATAACAATCCATTTCAGCCCCAATATATAATCGGGCTTTTGTTACGGAAGGAAAGTAACTAAAACGCATTAATTTTTCTCATTGAACGCCTGAGTTTTCAACTTTTAAAATAAGTGTTTAATAAATAAAACAAAGCTAAATGTTCCATTGTAACTTGTTTTTCCTTGCTTGTCAAAAGAACTATTGAGCAATAATGGCATTCATTCTACGAATACCTGAACGATTTATGGTTGTGGGTAAGGGGGAGGGTTGCAGGAAGTAGCAGAGGAAAATAATTTTAAACAATAAATTAAAACCAAATAACAATACAGGTGTTCGTTTAGATCGTTTTCATGTTCTCACGTCTGAGAAGTTATCAAATCAATCGCTAAAATTTACCAAAATAAACGCATTGTGTGCGAATTTAGTTTCGTCAGAAACTAATAATATTTATGCTGTAATTAATGAGGCTGTCTAGCACAGGTGTAGTCTGCCTCGCATAAATCGCGTAGTTTAATTTCTACGTTGCAGCTGTACAATACATGCTAGACTGACAGCTGGCACGACATGTGGCGGGTGTGCAGGGGTGATGGTGTGCTGCAAGTGTGCTGGTGTTGTGCAGATGTATTGGTGTGCTGCAGATGTGCTGGTGTGCTGCAGATGTGCTGGTGTGCTGCAGATGTGCTGGTATGTGCTCCCTCAGATATCACAGCATCAAATCTGAGCTACCAGAAGCGTTGCTATTCTGGACATGAGTAATGAATGAATAATGAAAACTGTGTTTTAGCGTTATTATATTTCTTTATAATTTAAATAAATATTATTTAACGAATATTACCCAATACTATTTTATAAAATTAATTATCAACGTGAAGCTTGCTCTACTCCTTGTCAAAGTATCAAAGTTCTAAAGTGAAAATTGAATAAATGCTCGGGGAAGATACCGTTAGAAGAAGCTCGTGAGGCGATTACAGATTTTTCTAAAAGACTTTGCAAAGTAGAGATGGCAAAAGAGAAGCATTTTGAATATTTTTTTGTAGTCGCACTTTGGTTAATTATTTACTATTTGTAAAAGTCCGACCTTGAAATAAATTTATTTTTCGAGAAAAATATGTTTTTTGTTTTGTAAGAGTATTTATGCCCCACCCTGTATGTAGAAGCGAGCAATTAATAGTAGTTCCCTGTGCTAACAAAAATGAAAGATCCAAGCCCATTTTCATAATAATGAAATGGTCTTTCACCATTGTTTATAGATGTCTTACTTTTTACCTTAAAAATTCTGCATTGAAACAATTCATTTAACGAAATTTTCAGTACGTAGTGCTCTATTTTCATACTTTGGACTCAATGAATTAGTGGGAATTACTAAAGACTTGAAGAGTTCAAACACTTGAAAAGTTCATGATAAATGTTCGCATGGTATTAGGTTCCTCTTCCTTCACCTTACTCACATCGTGAAGAAAATTTACTAATTAAAATTTTAAGACACACTTAGGAAATGCTGTTCTTTAGTTTTTGTTATTTTATTCAAGTTGAAAGCCATCGAATGTCCTTATTAATACTAGACAATGAAAAGAAATGAACTTCTCTATTTGTAAAGGGGATGCATAAACGGTTTGTATAATCGTTCGTTCATTATCATTTTGAAGTGTGTCGCTTCTGTCTCTCCCAGTCAAAATTAATCTCGAATTACTGGTAATTTTTGTTAATTACCTTCGTTTTGACGGTGATAGACCTGAGTACACATTAATTTACGTTAGTAATTTGAGCGAGAAAGTTGAGAAAAATGGACTTCCCAAGACTTCATGTTTGCTTCACTGTTGCAGGCTGATTCCCTTAAGACAGACAGCAAAGACGACCAGCATCTTGAAAGTCCAAGCCCTCCTTCAGGAGGTAAAGTGCTTTCGGAGGGTGCCATGCATCTCAAGGGGCTCCATTCCGGCCACACAAGCAGCATCGACTGGTATGTTGTGTTACTTTATCCACGATTATTAGTGTTGTTCAAATTAGCTGTCGCTGTGGTGGGTTGTCAGAGATGAAGTGGTCTGAAGTGTTCGTGCTGAAAACAATGTTCTTAATACCATAAACTTTTTCTTTTATAACGCCGGAGTTTCACCTACTTATCACTGCAGCAGTGAGGGGGTAATTGGGTTAAAAATGTTTACATATATAAGTACACACACATATATATATATATATATATATATATATATATATATATATATATACAGATTATACAGTTAAATAACTGTGGCGTGTTGGATCGATTCATGACCATATATATACAGTGTATACACGTGTTATTTTAAATTGATTCTTCAATTAATTAGTTAATATTTGCTTGAGAAAGTGGGACTCTATTCACTACTAATTTCTTTCCTCATATTTCTTCGCTCGTGCTGTTCGTTCGTTGTTCATTTTTTGATTTCACGTTGCATCTCCTTATTCGTTTCCTTTCAATCCCTTTTTATTTTTCAAGCTCCGGCAGCAGCAGGGACCCAGATCGAGAGGAATCCTCTGCTTCTCTGAGTGGACGAGTGCCCCACTTTCAAGACGTGATCCCAGACGAAGATGTGATTCCTGACGAAGACGTGATCTCCAAAGACGACGTGGTTCCTAACGACGATGCAATTCCCAACGATGACGCGATCCCCGACGACGATGCGATCCCCGACGACGACACGATCCCCGACGACGACGCGATCCCCCTCGACGACGTGATCCCCGACGACGACGTAATCCCTGACGACAGCGTGGTTCCCGTCGACGACGCGATCCCCGACGATGACGCGATTCCCGACGATGACGTGATCCCCGACAGCGAGGTGCTAGCTGACAATGACGTACAGGGTCGCTCTGTGGGTTACGCTTGCCATCATGTTGTAAACGGCATCAAAGACAACGAAGATCAGGATGCTACAAGTTGCATACATTACGACGACTATAATAGTGAAGAAATAAACAGTAGCAGAGGTGTCGACAGTTTCTTTGACGAACTCGGTATCGTAAATAGTATCGTAGAAAATGAAGGTGAAATCGGAGATAAATTACGGCATAAAAAGGATACCCATACAAATTACTCTGATGTATTTGAGAATAACAGAAGCAACGAAAAGAATGGCTGGAGTATATGTTGTGAGAGTGATCATGTTTCCTCAGGTGAAATTCTTCTTTCTGCTCATAATAACGAATGCACAATCTCGAAGCCGCAGGAAGATTTACTCGAACTTTCTACTTCTGTCAGCGAGGAGCTGGAGAGTAACACTCTGGATGCAAGAGAAAAGACTTTATCTTCGATGTCACTCAGCTTAAATCGCACTCATGAAGACATCATTGAAACCCAATCAGCAAAAAACAGAAAACAAGGCGGCTTCTGTCCTTCTCTGAA
This sequence comes from Trinorchestia longiramus, assembly GCA_006783055.1. Lineage (NCBI taxonomy): Eukaryota > Metazoa > Arthropoda > Malacostraca > Amphipoda > Talitridae > Trinorchestia > Trinorchestia longiramus. The sequence goes on from VCRD01003743.1 coordinate 35,936, forward strand.
ACCTCGGTTCGGTTCACACATACAAGTACAAGATACAGATGTCGATTCCTCTGAGCAATACGAGGTCGATACAATGCCTTTAGAAGTCCTCAGTACAGCTCCCAGTAAAATGTCACACGCTGACGCCGCACTGGCGAAGCTGACAGCATCGAGAGGAGCTGACCAAGCTGACTCTCCGTCAGTGTCTTCCTCGAGCGTAATCGAGTGCTCGACTGAAGTCGTGAGTGTTTTTGTAGCTTAATTTGTGATTTCTACTCAAAAACTATATTGCGTAGACCAAATGTAACGCGATGTGTCTACTATATTTAATTCTATCAGTTGTCGAAAAATAAAGAATTTTTCAAAAAATTTTTCCCTAGATGTACACACGTGCCTGGCTTCAGGCAGCTGTCAGATTCATTTTTTCCTCTGAAATTTCTCGTCATGAAATATTTGATTTGACTAAAGGAATCAAAAATGGGGCTTAAGGGAAAAAACGTGATTAAAACAAGAATTTTGATGTATATTCTTTATTTATGTCAACATGAATATCTTAGAAATCTTCAACTGTCTTCTGCACTACGCTGGTAGTTTTTTCCAGCTCACGGTACGGAATCGAGAATTTTTTTTCGTGTTGCAGCCTTCGGAAAACTTAGCTCAACAAGATCAATATTATGGTGGTGACATCGTTCTCACTGATATCAGATTGAAGCTTGGCTGGTTTGATCAGTAATACCTGTTCCTGGGAGCTACATATCTGTTGGAAGCTTCTTTAAAGTGAAGTGACTTTTATCAGCGTTATGAGTGTCTCAGATATTACGTACAAGATATATTTATTCCCCTTTAATTGTAACTAAATGTTTCCATGAGCGTACTGTATTCTCAATACACTGTTGCTCAATTATATTCAGCGGAGCTTTGACGCTGATTGTATGAAGTCCACCTTTGTCACAATGTTAGTTGTATTCATAGATATTGTCCTTCTGCTGCGCTTCTCACTCTTGATTGGGAAAATAATCAGTTTGAACACGACTGCATGCTCAATTTCATATAAATATGACGCCATGATCCTCATTGCTTGTAAGCTGCGAAATAAATGGAAATTATCTGTCGTGTACGTTAGGAGTTTGAGGTGCTTTGTCCTGCATTGCACAGTTAGAACTAAACTACATAAATTTGCTGAGTTTCTTGCTCATAGACAATTCAGAAACTCACCTTGCCGTCTTACTGCAAGACACGAGGGGTTAGAAAGAGGACCAGTTGGGTACTTAGTAATTATTAACATTATTTGTAGGCATAATCGCCTATCTTCACCGTGCAACTGGGGCTCTTTCGCAAGCCTGGGTCCGTTACACTGTTGGAACGTTCACTGGTTCAGTCGCATTTCATCACCACGGCACTGCTGAGGAATTTTCGTTTTGTTAGGAGAGTTTGCATGCTTTACTTGGTTGAGGCAAATGTAATCCTATAAATCAAGCTTTAGACGCTAGAGTGTTTTCCATTCTACACCTCTAATTTTTTCTGACATATTTCAATGGAGGTAAAGCTTCTATCTATCCAGCTCTACCACAGTATTTTACAGTATCACTTTGAACCTCATATCTTGTTTACATTTTCAAATGCTTTAGAACACTTTATAAAGTGCGAAATCTCCATTCGTTCTGAAGTGCTTTGACAAATCCCTTGTTATTTGTGCAGGAGAGCGGAGAACTGCAGCTCAGAGCAGAAATAGCACGAGCTGAGAGCCCTCGCTGGACTGCACTGAAGGGGAGACACTTAACAAACCCCACCACAAAATAATACACATTAGTAAACCCGCACGGGAAAACTACACGTGTTTTCTGATTAATTAACTTCATATTATTTTTGAGATAAGCGTCTTCATTGTCTTCTTTTTCTTTCATTTACCGGTCGACACTTTATTAGTTATGATAAAACGACGCTTTATTGGTTATATTAGTTTAGTTTTTATATAGGAGATGGGAATCTAAAATAAAAAAAAATCTCTTATTAATAGTAACTCGATGGCTTTGGTTTTCACATTACATAAATTTGAAAAAATACAAATTCCTTCTATCTTTCTCATAATGTGTGACACCAAAGACACACATGCACAAATGCACAACAGCTTTTATTGTACACGGTTGATCGAGAAGTGGGACAGGGAGAAGAAGAGAAAACTAGTTTTAATGATTAAAAATTCAACCCGCAAGGCATGATAGGGTTAGAACCAGATAACTGTGTCTCTAGAGTAACATGGAATTAATTGTCGTACGAAGTGAATTAAAAAACCTTTTATACTGTTTTATTTTTCATCGTTCGGCGAACTGTTTAATAATTCTGTTCACAGTTTGTCTGATTTATGTTCATTATTCGCTTTGTCACACACTCTTAGTATATTTTAAGAATGCTGTTCAATGTTTTCTCAAGAATCTGACTTTGTCATTTCTCTGTGCACATGTTCACGTGACATGCATTGCAAAAAGAGGGCCACAGATTCTGTATCATTCAAATCGAGGCAGAAAACATGCTGTGTTACTGGCTGTGCCTTTGTTGGGCGGTCGTGGACGAGAACCAGCGACTTCTGATAGCGCGTTCAGTTGCCTGTAGTTGCAGTGAACAGAAATTAATTCGTTTCCTGAGGCCTGGTTTTTAAGCTCGGCTTACAAAATGCTGTGCTCTATTACTTATAAGCACCGTCACTTGATAAACACTATTTATAATTTAGTTTATAAGTTGCTGTGTCCTAAAACACTTAAAGTTTGTGATTTGGAGTTTGATTTATAATGTTTGGTAAAGAAAATAATTTAGCATATAAATTGCCGTGTCCTATAACACTTAAAGTTTATGATTGGACAGTTTGATTTATAAAGCTTGGTTAAACTTGTAAACTCTAACTTACAAACATTATCTGTAAGTCGCAGTGTTGTATGCTAAAAAAATAGATGATGAATATGAATACGGAATATATTTTAGTATTTAATTCACGAGGAGTTGAGAGTAAACCTATTGCATGACTATTTTGCTCATTCAAACTTGTGCGGACTTGTTAGTTAAAAAACATATTTCTGGTGATCATATCATTAAGATTTCGTTATAATTACACTAGGCGGGAACGCTGTTAGCTGTTGACCTTGGCTAAGGCAGGTCTCCCACAGTGAAACAATTCTTTAATAAATTTAGCAGGCTTTTGTGTGTAAAAACTTTTATGTCGGAATAAAACTTCACGATGCCGGAAATAGAAGAACATGCGTGGCCGTGTTTCAAAATTTCGCTTGCATTGATATTGACCAGGAATATCGATTTTCCGATTGATGAATGCAGCTGCATTGGAGACAACCTGACCCAGGCAGTGCTACTGCGAGCTGGACAGAGCTGGACAGAGCTGGACAGAGCTGGGCAGTGGTGGACAGGGCTGGGCAGTGGTGGACAGAGCTGGACAGAGCTGGACAGAACTGGACAGAGATGAACAGAGCTGGACAGAGCTGGACAGAGCTGGACAGAGCTAGACAGAGCTGGACAGTGGTGGACGGGGCTGGAAAGACCTGGAAAGAGCTGGACAGAGCTAGACAGAGCTGGACAGAACTGAACAGAGCTGGACAGTGCTGGGGAAAGTATCTCTATAAAAGTTTTCAACTTTTCCTTCACATAAAGTAGAGGTTCCTTTATTTATTCACTTTGTTGACGGACCCAACACGAGATGTCAAGCTCTGAGGTCACTGGGTGCAGCTGCTGCAATGCTGATGAATCTTCAACACCTTTTCAACTTCGCCTCTGACTGCACGAAATGAAGACTATTCTCGTAAATGCCAAAGCTGCAACTAGACAACATTCCAAGTAGCGATAGAAATGGCCATTGAGGATCTTGTTCTGTCTCATCGTGAAAATTTTTTTCTGATAATAAAAATTATAGAGCGTTATCAGCCGGCTCTCAAGCACCTATATTTAAACGCAGTTCAGATCAGCAAAAAGTCACGTCTTTCCTGAACGAAATCTAAATCTCGAAACACGGTCGTGAGATGTGGTCTGCAGTGTTGATACCGAGGGCTAAAATATTCATACATATATTAACACACACACACATATATATATATATATATATATATATATATATATATATATATATATATATATATATATATATATAAATGAACATATGAATGTACTATAATATTTGTACATACCTACATGGTGCCCCCAAAGATGTACTCACTCTTTGAATGTCCATCCCTCATACATAATATTTGTTTTGATTTAAGTTTTTATTGACATAGATACAAGTCCAGTGATCTAAATGATAGAAAATAACATCAAATTTAGGAAAATTAAATGTTTTTTAGGATATTTTTTATATTCCATTGAGGGTTGTCTCCTCCTGGTAATAAACATGAAAGAGTGAACTCAATTTTTTGTGAGACCTTGAATGACATGTACAGGGTGTTTCATAATTAAGGCAACAAACTTTTTGGTAGGGTCATGCAAATTCATACCCCCAATTTTGATTTTAAGGGTTGAAACTCAAAGGTGAATAATAAGCAAACGATACAGTGTTGCATTTATTCGATGTAACCACCTTTATTATGAACTACAGCTTTAAGTCTATTTACAAATGCATCGCATGTCTCTGTTCTTGTAAAATTGCTTCCCATTCCCTTTGCAGTTTTGCTTTGAGGGACTCGAGAAAAATTTGAGGGGTAGCTAAGACCCTTGTCTCCAAAATGGACCAGATAGAAAAGTCCATGGGATTCAGGTCGTGGCTCCTGGCTAGCCATACATCTTTGCTGACGAAAGATGGAATGTTCCACTGAATCCAGGTTTATGTTACGTTGGAGCAATGTGATGGTGCTGAATCCTGTTGGAGACTCCATGGTGAACCCTGAGAATGTTCTGTAGCCCATGGTAGCAACTTTTATTCCAAAATAAGAGAAATCTACAGTTCTGAGTTCAGTTTGCCCCACAAGACACAAAAATAAGCGAAGATCTTCCTGTGGTTGTCACAGTTGTCCAAACCATGACAGACTGTGTATTTTGACGTCTCGTAACAATCCTACCCTCGACTGAACTTGAGGAACTTCAAACACGGCCGTTCTAATGGTTCACAACTTGCTGAATGTCAAATTTGTTCTCATCTGTGAACACCAAGTTTGGGAGCGTGCCTTAAACTATCTCATTAAGGATGTGAAGACTTCTTTCAGCCTACATTCTTTTATGATGTTCAGTAGGCCCATGACGTTTTATCATTGTGTAAGGTATCTTTTCCAGGTCCTTCAACACTCAAAACATTAAAGTTTTGCTAACACCGGCTTCTGTAGCCAGTTCTCGATAGGATCGACGTGGGTTTTGATGCAACTTCTCCCGCGTGTTTTTGATAAGTTTTTGGTGCAAACACTTAGTTTCCGGCCTTGTCTTAATTTATCAGATGTTGTACCGGTCTTCTTATACTTTTTAACTAATTTCCAAACACTTGAACTGCTGTTCATTTTTAACTCTTTTGCAATTGATACGTTACTCTCGCCTTCCTTGTGGAGCTTGATAACGATATTTCGATCCACAGCCATTATACAGGGTGTCCCACAAAAATGTCCCCGCCTTCCCACAAAAACGTCCCCGACTTTTTAATTGATTATAGCTCCGCTTTAAATTAACATATTTTAATTTTCTTTTTTCTTTCACAAAGTAGTAAATTTTGTTTTCTTCTCGAATAATTATAGTTTTTGAAAATTGGTTGAATAACCACTTCACACTAATCGATTTACTGAAGGGGGTAGAAAAACTATTTGTTCAAAGGAAAATTTTGAAAAAGAACTCTGGTGTTCTTTTTCATTTCTCAATATCTACTGTTAAAAATAGTTTCAGAAAAATGTATCCTACATACCAACAAGTATTTCAACCCTCTGAGAGGTTATTTGCTTATTAATTTCATCATTTGAACACCCCCTAAAATGCAGCTGACTAAAGAGCAAAGAATTTTCATGATATTGGAATATGAAACAACAAAAAACTGTGAACAAGTTAGAAGAGCATTTAATGAAACATTCCCGCAAAGGAACTCGCCCGATAAGAAGACTGTGTATCGCAGAGTTAGAAAATTTAATGAACATGGAAGTATCAGCAACCTATACAAAGGAAACTCAGGAAGGAAAATAATTCAAAGAATCGAAAATAACATCGCAATTGTCCAGCGAGCGATTACTGAAAATCCTACAAGTTCTGTCAGGCGCAATGAGACCAACCTCTCCAGGTCTACATTCCATAGAATTTTAAAGAACGATATTCGTGTTCATCCGTACAAGATACAAATCAAGCATGAGTTACTGCCCTGTGACTATGCCAGGAGGAGAGAGTTTTGCAATTGGTTTATTTCGAATGATCAAAGGTTTACGGAAAGGTTGGTAGTCACCGATGAGGCAGCATTTTCTATGAACGGAAGAGTGAATACTCAAAATACTAGGTTTTGGAGCAATAATCCATCAGAAGGAAATGTATTCGAAAAAAGCATAAGAGGAGAGAAGCTGTCAGTTTGGGCTGGTCTTTGTGGAAATGGAAATGTTATTGGACCAATTGCAAAACTCTCTCCTCCTGGCATAGTCACAGGGCAGTAACTCATGCTTGATTTGTATCTTGTACGGATGAAGACGAATATCTTTCTTTAAAATTCTATGGAATGTAGACTTGGAGAGGTTGGTCTCATTGCGCCTAACAGAGGTTGTAGGATTTTCAGTAATCGCTCGCTGGACAATTGCGATGTTATTTTCGGTTCTATGAATTACTTTCCTTCCTGAGTTTCCTTTGTATAGGTTGCTGATACTTCCATGTTCTTTGAATTTTCTAACTGTGCGATACACAGTCTTCTTATCGGGCGAGTTCCTTTCCGGGAATGTTTCATTAAATGCTTTTCTAACTTGTTCACAGTTTTTTGCTGTTTCATATTCCAATACGATGAAAATTCTTTGCTCTTTAGTCAGCTGAATTTTAGGGGGTGTTCAAATGATGAAATTAATTAGCAAATAACCTCTCAGAAAGTTTAAATACTTGTTGGTATGTAGGATACATTTTTGTGAAATTAATTTTAACAGTAGGCATTGAGAAATGAATAAGAACACCAGAGTTCTTTTTCAAAATTTTCCTTTGAACAAATAGTTTTTCTACCCCCTTTAGTAAATCGATCAGTGTGAAGTGGTTATTCAACTAATTTTCAAAAACTATAATTATTCGAAAAAAAAATAAAATTTACTACATTGTGAAAAAAAGGAAACTAAAATGTGTTAATTTAAAGCAGAGATATAATCAATTAAAAAGTCGGGGACATTTTTGTGGGACACCCTGTATAATGTATGAATTTACAATTTAAACACTTGAAATAGAAAGATTATCTTACTACCTTTAAAAAAATATAAGATATGAATAATTAGGCATTGATTGTAAATGATTAATTTAATATGCAAAACCGATTGCCTTAATTCTGAAATACTCTGTACATAGTACATATAAATATGTATAAAGTGTTTTATAATTATTCAGATTCTAGGAACAGAGTTTGCATGCACTCCTAATGTACGACAATTACGTACTTAGAAAACCTGGTTATTTGATCCTGATTTTCCATTTCTTGATATGATATTTCTTCTTTATTAGCTTATTTTATTTATCTGTTTTCATATGCTGTCTTGTGATTATATATACATATATAATCACAAGACAGTATATGAAAACCGATAAATAAAATAAGCTATTAAGGAAGAAATATCATGTCAACAAATTGAAAATCAGGATCAAATTAACAGGTTTTCAAACTACGTAATTGTCGTACATTAGGAGTGCATGCAAACTCTGTTCCTAGAATCCAAATAATTATATTGACACAAGAGCTCGTTCTAACATGCTGCAATAATTTCAGCTGAATTTATTACAAACAAACACGTAGCTCTTCACCAACCTCATAGCTGGCACTGCAGGCTGTGATGTCTCCTTCACAAGGAAATGCATCATACAATATTGAGAATTAATTAAATTGAGACACAAGGACTGAGGTAGGTATTTGTAAAAATCAATTATAAAGAAGAGTTAATTAACTCTTTCGCTGCGGAGCTCTGTGGGCCTGCAACTATTTCATGACTGAAGATTTCAGTCACACGCAGTGGAAGAGTTAATGATACGAGGATGATTATGACTCCTGCAACACTTATATCTCTTCACAAGGCTTTGTTGTCATCACTGCGTTGGTGTGTGTCTCTGTACAACTCCACGTTCTTGTCGTTGTACTCTGGACTCATTGTACTCAATTGATGTTGCTTTTACATGTTTTTAGATGGCACTACAATATTGGCAGTGAGTTAGTACTCAGTGTGAGGAGATGAATCTATTTCATTATGCTTAAGTCGGCAGTGGAATTAAGCATCCAGCTGGTATAATGTAATAGATCTCCACCAAAATCAATTAGTACCATCCATATACTCAAAATATACCTCATAACTAACACCCAAATTGATTTAATTATCACAAATAATTATCACAAAAAACTCAGGTGTCTTACGTTAGTAAACAATTCACTAAAGACGATCAGCAGGTTTTATTACAGCAACAAATAATAAGAATTATATTAATTAAAAATGGACATTGCTGTTAGCACTCAACTTCCATCATAGCATAGCAATTATTTTGTTCGTTTTACTCCTGCACCAAATAACATTTCTCATCATTACACGATTTTCTTTTATTATTTTCAACCCTCACGAGGTTGTATGTCTACCCTCACTAGATTATATATATCATAGATAGATTTTATTTTTTCCCCATATAAATTCGCTCATTTTCCCCATTCTGCAACACAGGAAGTCATGTATAATCTTATCGCTGACTTTTCTTTCTCTGTTTTTCCCTTTAACTCCATTTTACCGGAGAGATCCTTGAAATAGGTAATAAAATCATAGCTTCTTTATCACAAATCTCCCCACAATCAGCAGTCGTACACCTGGCAGGCAAAACTCGCCTCTACGTGCCCCCTGATCAGCTGCACACCTGCCACAGCTGTCCATGCCATCGTAACTCAGCGTGAGTATTGTGGCCTCGTGAATGAAAGGCCGGTCAGTGTGTCACGAGCAGTTATGGGGTGTGTGCGCGTGTGTCTTGTGCCCAGTGTCACTGGGGTCGCTACTGAAATACTGGTTGTAAACGCCGTAGATTTGTGATGCATAGTAACTATTTCACAGTGACAAGTATAGGAACTTGAACAAAAGATATTGTAGACAACTCAAGCTAAATATATTGTGGACAACTTGTACAAAAAATATGGTAAACAACTTCAGAAAAACATATTGTAGACAACTTGAACAAAATAAATTATAGACAACTTGAGCAAAACCAGTTGTAAACAACATGAGCAAAATCTATTGTAAAGAACTAGTGGGAAATATATTCTAAGCAAGTTTAATTCTAGAAACAAAATATGGACCATAACTTGAGCGAAATATTTAAATTCATTTTAGATAATTTTTAAAGGAATATTTAAGGATGCAAACAATAATTATTTATTGTTGTATAACAATATAATTTTTTCTAAATAGTTTAGTCGTATCAAGATACTACAGACTAACCAGAACTGCAGAAATACAGCGAGCATGTTCTTCATACAGCATGTACAAGACTCCATATAGCGTATAGAAGACTCCATACATCATATACAAGACTCCATACAGCGTATACAAGACTCCATACAGCGTATACAAGACTCCATACAGCGTATACAAGACTCCATACAGCGTATACAAGACTCCATGCAGCGTATACAAGACTCCATACAGCGTATACAAGACTCCATACATCATATACAAGACTCCATACAGCGTATACAAGACTCCATACAGCGTATACAAGACTCCATACAGCGTATACAAGACTCCATACAGCGTATACAAGACTCCATGCAGCGTATACAAGACTCCATACAGCGTATACAAGACTCCATACAGCGACAAGACTCCATACAGCATTCTGCCACCAGCTTGGTCGACTGGTGAGCGAACTCGCTTGCGATGCGAGAAGACCCAGGTTCGAGATCCGCTGCTGCGGTGGTCAGTTTGTGTATGACCATTGCATGGCTAGAATTACGGCATGGGACTTGGGTACCAGCCCAAGAATGGGCCAAGAGGCTCGTTCCTATCGCCTTATTCCATTCTTCTTTTCTATATACAAGACTCCATACAGCATGTACAAAACTTCATACAACATATACAGGGTGGCCCATAAGTAAGGTACCTTTTAAAAACTATAATAGCTATAAAACTACAAACGATAAAAAGATTTGGCTAATTCAGAATGAATGAGGAAATTTCAAAGTTTTCTACCAGTGTATCAAGTTTACCGACAATCACAACATATTGTCCAAAAAATTCATAAAATCCAACCCCCAAAATGAATCGCTACGCAATGGAACAACGAGCAAAAATAGTGGAACTTTACTTCCGATGCAATTGTTCGGTTACTGCAGTTCAGAGAAATTACAGGAATATTGATAGTATTGAAAGAAGTCCTTCGAAGAAGTGCATAAAAAAACTGGTAATGAAATTTAGAGAAACTGGGACAACAGCAGACAGACAACGTTGTGGCAAGCCACGAACCATACGAACTGGTGATTCAATTCAGCTTGTTGCAACGAGTGTTGCTGATCGGCCCAAAACGTCAACTAGGAGACGTTCAATTCAACTGAGAATGTCACGTACTTCACTGCAACGTATTTTGGTAAAAGCTGTAAATTATCATCCATATAACATTCAATTAACTCAAGAACTCCATCCTACTGACTACCAAAAGCGATTAAATTTTTCGAATAGATTTTTGCAGCTTGCAGAAAATGAAAACTTTGTAAAGAATTTAATCATGACTGATGAGGCACATTTCCACCTCAGTGGTTTTCTTAATAAGCAAAATTGCAGATTCTGGGCTTCAGAAAATCCAAACGAAATTCATGAACGTCCACTTCACTCATCTAAAGTAGCAGTATGGTGTGGCATCACGTCTCCGAGGATCATTGGACCATATTTTTTTGAAGATGCTAATGGTGATGCAATTTGTGTTAATGGAAACCTGTATAGACAGATGATTCAAAAACATTTGATACCTGAAATTGGAGATATTATAACACAGAGATTATCTTTTTCCAGCAAGATGGAGCTACAGCGCACACAGCGAAAGAAACAATGCAAATGTTAGAAGCAAGTTTTCCAAACAAAATAATTTCTCGTTTTGGTGATATACCGTGGCCGCCTAGATCTCCAGATCTAAGTGCTCCTGATTTCTTTTTCTGGGGTTACTTAAAAGAAAATGTTTACATTGAAATGCCTGATACTTTACAGCAGTTGAAACTAAACATTATTCAAGAGATCAACAACATTTTACCAGAGACATTAAGGAAAGTAATGAACAGCACCGTTGGAAAAGCACGCCATTGTTTGACTAATAATGGAGGTCATTTGAAAGATATTGTATTCCATGGTTAAACGTATTTTATTGTTTCATTTATAAATTTATATTAAACTTTGAAATTTCTTCTTTCATTCTGAATTAACCAAATGTCTTTACCATTTTTAGTTTTATACCTATAATAATTTAAAAAGGTATCTTACTTATGGGTCACCCTGTACAAAATATCATACAGTATATACAAGAAAACTCGATGAAGAGCTCAATGCTTGAAAAAATCAGAGTTGAAGGCGGTATAAATACATGAGATTTAGTCTTTCAATATTCATGCATTTATTTTAATCCATATGCACCTGTCATGCACACCTGCCACTGTGGCAGCACTGAGTTGTGTGGCAGCTCACTGAGCTGTGTGGCAGCACTGAGTTGTGTGGCAGCACTGAGCTGTGTGGCAGCTCACTGAGCTGTGTGGCAGCTCACTGAGCTGTGTGGCAGCTCACTGAGCTGCGTGGCAGCTCACTGAGCTGTGTGGCAGCTCACTGAGCTGTGTGGCAGCTCACTGAGCTGTGTGGCAGCTCACTGAGCTGTGTGGCAGCTCACTGAGCTGTGTGGCAGCACTGAACTGTGTGGCAGCTCACTGAGCTGTGTGGCAGCTCACTGAGCTGTGCGGCAGCTCACTGAGCTGTGCGGCAGCTCACTGAGCTGTGCGCATTATTTTAACCTTCTAACGGCTAAATTTTTTTCACATTGACCAAAATATTGCGTTAATGATCACTTATTTTTACTCATTTTTAGGAAATTTTATCGTAATTTTGAACGAAACATTTAGAATATGGGACTAAATGGAATGATTTCTAATGGACTTCACCTACTATACAGGCTGTCCCAAAAAAACGATACCCAAATTTCAAGAGCTGCAATTCAGAAACTATTAAACTTGCAAAAAATTGGAAAGTCACATTTTGTTTCTTCACATTTGTTCCATCTCTGTACAAAATTTCAGAAGAACTGATCCAACCAATTTCTTTGAGCAGTATTTTTAGTGACCGAAACTGAAAACCTGTTTGCGCACTTTTGTTAAACTTCGAATTTTATGATATTAAAACCATGTTTTTAATAACTTTCAACCGTTTGTTAAATTGAAAATGCCACTAAAATAAAAAATAATTGATATGTTCCTCCTATTGTTCGTTTCCTTCGGTGTGTCCTCCGTTTCTCTCAATACACAGTTGCATTCGCCTCCTCATTCCCGCTATCACTCGTCTAACGAGAGCATCATCTCCTTGTAGCAAATTGGCGTCATTTTCAATTCTTTGCTTTCAGCACATGCATCTTGTAAGGATGCTACTTCAAATCCAAAGTTATAATTCTGTTAAATGTAGATTTAGTAACATCTAATCCACTTTTTCTTGCAGAGATTTTCGGATTTTCTGTAAGTGCTCTTTGAACAATTCGAACATTTTCTTCTGCTAGCCCCGTTCTTTTCCGTCCTGATCGACCTTTGTTGAGATCCAGGCTTGTTCCTCCGGTTCTGTACCTAGTAACATTTTCCCAAATAGTCATCTTTGTTGGAGACTGTCTTTCAGAAAAATGCTCTTGAAATGATTGAATGACCTGTTGGAAACTTTTCGCTTGAAAATACTTCTCAACGATGAATGTTCTTCGTTCTTTTGTGAGTTGCATAATGAGGAGGCTCTTCGATCGGTAAAATTCTTGAATAGATTAGGATCACGCTTTCGTATTCATACGTAAATCAACTTACGAGTTGAAGCCGTATCAATGATACCAAAGCATAAGAAAACAAAATGGTACTTTCCAATTTTTTGGAAGTTTAATAGTTTCTGAATTACAGCCCTTGAAAATTGGGTATAGTTTTTTTTGGGACACCCTGTATATATGTATATATATA
>VCRD01003744.1:0-30821 GCA_006783055.1 Trinorchestia longiramus
TAGACGACCAAGACGAAACTTTTCACGAAGCATCTGCACTTGGTGATGGACTGCAGCCAGGCGTGTGGAGGAGTTACACACCTGTCTTCTAGTGTGGAAGCTGCCCTACTCTACTCACCGCCATGCAACTCTGGCCCTCAAAACTTCAACTTCTTTTGCCCTGCTACAACCAGGGGAGCTGTTCAGAGACACTTGACATACACACAAGGTTTGCGTATTTTGTTTTTATTTACGCCAATTGTTTTTGAATTATTTAATACACTTGTTCTCTTTACAAAACTCAAAATGTATAAAATCTTTGGTATTTTTGATTATTGTTTGCACTTTTTAACTTAATGAAAGTTGTAAGAGTATAAGTTCGTGCTCATACATGTATATATGCGTGAAAAGTTTTCAATGTCGTTTTAGACATGAATGCATGCTTGTAGGTCTTCACAATGTAACCTTAAGTTTGATTGAAGTAGTACTGCGGAACTGTAGACAGCTAATGCATTCAAATTTCAGAGAAGACTCAAGTTTGCAAACATTATTTATTGTTGCATATAATTCAGAAATTACAGTTTTCATTTTTTTATTTGATAAAATAATGAAGAAATCAACCAGACTGGGACATCTTCATTACATTTTCATTAGTTGAAGTCCTGCATATCTTGCAGAGCAGGCCAATAATGCCCATACGTGAACACACCTTGTTCGCCTTAGAGGAATAATTGGAATTGCCCACTCCTGGGTCACAGGCTTTTGCTTCTAGGTAGTATTTTTTAAATTTAATAATTAATAAAAAAACATTTGTAACAAGCATTGCTTCAGATTAAATTTACGTTTTAACTTTTTCTATTGAACAACTTCCTATCAAAATTCGTTGGGTTTTACCACTGTTGAAGTTATCAGATGCGTCTATAATACGAATGCATAACAAAATAACTACGTGGTGCAGCTTGAAAATACGATTATTGTTGACTTTACCCTATCTGTTTTGCCTGTTCATATTTTAAACTGCATCACGAGACCGAAATTTAATTTAGCTCTGAACAGAATTTGAACACGTCAGACCAGCAACAACTCACGGCTAAATTTATGAAGCTCGATTAAATTTTACCTACATCTTCGTAGACGGTGCTGCAATTGTCTGATACATTTTAATACTAAATTAACAAAAAAGCGATGTTCACTTGTCTATTTCATTCTGGCAGCTAGAAACAAAATTAAATAAAATGACGGTACATGTGCATTTCAAAAATGAGAATACGCTATGCGTTATTTGCTCTTCTTTGTTTTTATTAAACTTACGAATTTGTCGGGTTATTTTGCCGTAACTAGTACATCAGAAAGTTCTACGTATTATCTTTATTTCTCTTGCAAAGCCCGCGTTGTATCTCAAAAGCAGACATTTCTGTGTAGTATTACCTGTAGCCTGGTGACGTAGACAGGCTTGTTCATGACTATCCATGTGACGGTCTCGTGGCAAGGAGGCTGGGTGAGGGAACCCTCGTACGTCATGTAGTGTTGGGTGTGGGGGAGTACGTCATTGATGCTTACAGACGACACCCAAACTGCTTCACCCGCCCACCGCACCCGCGGCAGGGCATCCATCAGTGATGATAAGCCTGGGTGACCTCGAACTCCCACCTTCCCGTTGGTTGTTATACATTTTAGATTAAAATGAATTTCTGTTTAAAAAAGAACTCGAAATTTTATAAAGAACAGAGATATAAAAATAAAAGAGACGAACACAGTCACAAAATTCGCTATAACTTTTAACTTTATCGAAAAAACTATTCCATAATATAATGAAATTTGTCTAGAAATTTGAGATTCCAGAGATCACATAAAAGTCACAACGAAAGAAAAATACGGAAACCCACAGCGAGATTATTGGTTTTGTCCTGTAATGTCGTACGTTTACTTTTTAATGTAGTGTCATCCTGAAATATAATGGCATTATTATAGAATGTAATGGTTTTACAACATGATTATACAATTATGTAATATAAGGGTTTCCCTTGTAATGCAATGGTTTTGCTTTTGAATGTAAGAGTTTTGCCTTGTAATGCAAGGGTTTTGCCTTGTAATGCAATGGTTTTGCCTTGTAATGCAATGGTTTTGCCTTGTAATGCAAGGGTTTTGCTTTGGAATGCAATGGTTTTGCTTGTTTTTAGCAAAGCGTACGCGTATTCTCAGGCACAACACCCGGTCAACCTTCAGAAATATAGGGAAATTTATGATAATAGAATTCCTATTCATTAACTTTTACTCTATCAGATAAGATAATGATGATCATCGTGATCAATTGGATCCAATAATCGGGGGCTAAATCCCAGCACGAAACATAAATACATTTCAGTATAAAAACCCGTTTTGAAAAATAAAATAATTTAATTTTAGTTTAACCGTTACTTCATGCTTTGAACAGCAGCTTTTTAGTCTCAACCCCTCACAAAGTTATAGGGCGAGTCTCTTTCATGGCTGAGTGAGCTGTACGAGCAGGTAGAGATTTAAAACTATCCTGCACTGACCTCAGTTCAATACACCAGCAAATGATATTATTTCGTATTACTCACAGCTCAGGAAAAACTACAAGGACTTTGATGCCCTCATTAAAATAAAAACTTTGCACTAAAGGCGTTAAAATCTCTTACATCGGAGGGAGTTTATCTGACAACGCAATAAAATAAATTTTTCAGTCAATCTTCGATGAGCTGCTGGGCGAGCAGGGTGTGTAGAGGTTATTAATTCATCTAAACCTCAAACAGAGTTCAAATGTGTCCAACTTGTTGGAAGGTAATGTATCCGTGACAGGCAACATCGACATAAGGCTTGCAATAGTTTAAAGCTGCACTTGAACATTAATGTTGGTATCATATCTAGAGGGAGTAAGGCTAACCTCTTTTCAAAATAAAGAACGTTTTTCAAAAACGTTGTTTAACTGACTTAACTAGACACCATATGCTTTTCAATTGAAAACTTGTTGTAAATTTGAGAATAGCTTTAAAAAAATACGGTCATATACATTTACAGTTGAATACATCTTGAGTTCATGTTACCTATTCCTGTGCAGGTTACTAATATAAAGTTCCAAATCGCTCACCTGAATCAGCACAGCAATGGCAGCAGCACCGTGAGGCCGTGTTACCGCCTCTGAGAAATTGTTGTAAAGCTGTGCGTTGAACCCGTAGACTTGCATCTGATGTACACGAGATGTCTTCAGTAGTGTTTGTAAAACTGGGGTAGTTATAGTGACGGAAATTATTTGAAAACTAAGAAAGTTAAAGTGCTGGAAATTCTTTGTAAACTAGGGAAGTTAAAGTGCTGGAAATTATTCGTAAATTGGGGTAGTTATAGTACTGGAAATTATTTTTAAACCGGGTAGTTATAGTCCTCAAAAGTACTTGTAAGACTGGGGTATGTACATATAATGCTAGAGAAATTAATTGGAAGCTTGGGTAGTTATAGTGCTGCAAATGACTTGTTAACAAAATTATTCTTAACAGTGGCATTTCCGTTGATTAAAATCGTTACGAATATCTTATTTACTCATTTAAATAAATGGGAGAGTATTCATTCCTTTTTGTCCGAACACGGAATCTCAAAAGGTGCAAAAACTTTAATCGTTCTCTATTTAATAAATGCTAAACTATAATTGTTAGCTAGAGGCCCTGGACAAAATATTGATTATGAGAAAGCAAAAACATGTAAAGAAATAACCGACATTAAGGTACCTGCTCTGAGAACAACTTTTGAAACTGTAAGAAACAAACTCATTATCTCAGAGGACAAAATCTTGTGAAATTGCCTTTACTTTGTTGAAATATAATTTTTTGATTTGTTGGTATTATTCAGCTGCATATTGATCGAAACAGGCAACTATCAGAAATTGGGCGATCTCGGATAAGTTTAATGGTCTTAAGAACAACAGGAGCAAAAACATCTCTGATGGTTGTGAATAAATATTTTTATACGTTATGAGATTTGTCAGAGAACTTTCGCGAAGGGGAAGTATTTTTAGTGCATTCAAATACATAAAAGTTTATTACTGTAATATATTTTATGAGATCTCATACAACGTAATTTTGCTTATAAATTTTATTTATGATAGTTTAACTTAAACAGATTTAGCTTAAAGATTTGAAACGAATTTAAGACCTTAAGTCTTCTACGGTCCACTCTTTCCTCTTAGTCGCGACCAATCAAAATGAGAAAATTAAAAATATAGAAAAATTTTTATAGGCAGTGCTGGAGAAGAGAATGATTAGTGGCCGTTCATTATGTTGGTAAAATGATGATTTCTTCACCTATGGCATAAAATTTACTCATCACATTGTTAACAGCTACGACAAAATCAACGTAAACATCTAATGCATGTAACTAAGTGGTTATAATACGATCTACGTATGGACTACGATCACATATGCTTAGCTTTATGTTCGCTTCATTTAGTTTAAAATAATTCCATCGTTGAATAATCTTTGAAATGACGTACGTTCCTATTGTGTATGAACTTTTTACCCTTTAAGTTTGAAAGAGAAGGTTAAAAGAATTTCGTCGGACTCATCTAGCGCCCCTACGATCTTTTATGTTACACCACAGAGGACAGGAACAGTTATTGGGAGTATCATCACTAGTCTTAAGAACAGCTGAAAACTCGATCCCATTTATGTACATGTACTGTTGTATGTATGGAAATAAATTGAATTTTTTACATTTTACTTAAGTGGATCAGATGAAGTTTAGCCACACCTCAGCCCTGAAGGCAGACCCGTTGACTGTGTGTTCGGATCCAGGTCCATCCCCTGTACCGAAGTGGAACTGGATGTGGCTCACCTGCACGACACATAACACAAACTTACTTTTTATTGCTACATTTTATTTCAATGAATCAATTAAGGTATGAAAAATGGATAAAATTATTTGGTAGTTGGGTAGGGAAAAAATAGAATATTTTTCACGGAATTAAAACGTTAGCTCAGCTATATTCTGCAGAATTTTAAGAGAACAAAAAGAACTCAAACCAGTAAATATAATTAACAACGTTTGTGAAATTACTCGCATGGAGAACCCCCACTTGCTAAACCCCCGGATCCAACTATTACACTGAGTGTCTTCTAAAAATTTTTAGTAAACCCTATTTTTGGGTTTGTTCTAACTTACGATAAAATTTTTAAACTGTAAACTGAAAACAAGGTGGATAAGTGTATGCTAAACCGTACACAAACAAGATGTTCCGAAAACAAAGTTCCCGAAAACTCACTTGATATTTGTAAGACAGAGGCCCTCCAATGATATTAACAGCCACGATTTTTTCTTTCCTGTGACTGACATCTGCATCGACGTGTGCGTTGTCGAAGCGTCCATGTCTGACGTCATTCTCAGTCGTACGTCTGTGTCCAGTCATCAATGCATCTTGCGGCATACGGTCGAATGGACCCGAAGAACTAGAGTCTCTGCCTCCTTCTTCTGAGTTAAAATGGCCTCCTGATGTCTTTCTTCCTTCCCTTTCCTTGTCTGTTTCAAATGGGCTTCTGGACTCATCCTTTTCTCTCGCAGCTGCAGAAAAATTTTGTTTTATGTTGCTGGGGCCGTCGTTGTTGAAGGTTCCAGATCCCGTGTCTACGATGAAGACGACGCTGTGGCCCGTGTTGCTAAGATGGCCTCGTACCTGGATTATAGCTTCATTTAATATTAGTTCAGTCAACTGAGAAGACAGGAAAGCAGAGTCTACCCTAAACACAGTGTTCACTCTAACATCTGCTGACATCCTCAAAACTGGTACATAAATTATTAGTTTTCCAGACTTCATGTCGGCATTACATGTTATAAAGATGGATGAACCTTCTTCACGTGTTTGTTCATATTACCTTGTTCACCGTTCCATGTTCACCTCACCATATTCACCTCAACATGTTCACCTCACGATATTCACCTCACCATGTTCACCTCAACATGTTCACCTCACCATGCTCAACTCACCGTGTTCACATAGTTCATCTGTGGAAAATCAGTCGTACTGCTTAAATCTGTCAGTCGTAACCAACGCAGTCTTCCTGTGATGTAACCTGGGCAGTTTACAAACTCCGCCAGTTGTATGCGTGACTTCATTTATTCTTTTTAGTCGGTAAGACGAAGTCAACACATTTGTTCACGTTTGTAATAATTTTAATTCATTAGGAAGCGCATGAATGAAAATCATTTTTTTAAGGTATATTGTACGCCATTATTTTCTTCGATCACAGATGTCGTACTTTCCTTCAAAGTAAATGTGATTTATAACATCTCATTTCGTGTACTGAAAACTCAATTTATTCAAGCATTAAAACGATTTGAAATAATTTGTTGCGATATTTCCAAACGTAAAAAGAAGGAAGAATAAAACTTCACCCTTCTGATTTTGATACATAAATTTAAAAACTTTCTTTAAAAATGACTTGAACAGTTCAGTAGCTAAAATATTATGAAACAAGTGCAAATGTCTTCTTGCTGGTGGGATGCCTTGAGTAAAGACTCTGTTGGTGTAATCTGCGTCGTGTTCTCGCTATGACAATTGAGTTTTTTTGGTGACACCGCACACTACTTGTTTGTGCTGTTTGAGTGTTGGCTCTTGGGGGAGAAATTAGAAACTTCTCTCGCAGTAGATCTGATCCGCTTCAACATTCCTTCTTTTCACTTAAAATTTACTGTTTTTGTAGCTCGACTCAATCGCAATTTTTCTATTCTGACTTGGCCCAACACGAGGGAAAAGCTTGAGGTGTAAGAACATCCTCTATATTAGTCCGGACCACCCGATGCTGGTGCCACGAAGACCTCTCTTGCATGGGCAACTTTCCCTGCTTTTGACTTTATTAAGCAACCTTACCAGGCTTTGCTCTCGCACGCTGTAAACGAAATGTCTTCTCGTGCAGGAAAACATTGGCCCAGCAACAGGCTTATGAGTCCACAAAGTAGAGCTCTTAAGACACAACGCTTTCTAGCGAGCTATTGCTTCGCTACCTGATGGACACGAAGCTGCGATTCTCCAGCCAGGCTCAAATAAGAATTTATTACTTCTGACTGAAGGTAATTAGCTTGGAACTTTATGACCTACTGTCTTACCAAATTATAAAATGCATTTAATAAGCAAGTAATCACGTGTTTTCGCTGAACATGACCTTCAAAATTTAAGCTCGGACAAAATATAAATCTTTGACTCAAAAACTGGAAATATAAGTCTGAACTTTCTGCATTTCGACCTCAAGGGTTTCCTTCAAAAAATTTCATCATGACATTTCATTATGAATTAATGTCATAATAAATTAATTTCACTATGATTCAAGAATAACAATGAGTTTTTAACTCTGAGGTTCTGTGAACTAATTTCTCCATGTATTCTACTGGACTGACGTATCCCAGCCAATTCTACTTTTGCTCGTCTTCCAAATTAGTAAATCTTTGATTCAAATTACTTTTCACTCCATTTTAAGACAACAACGATGAAACAAACTTCATCCCGCATAGTCTACTGAGAAATGTTGTATGTGCCCCATAGATATTTTCAAATAGTTTAGCAACCTTTATTTGTCTCAGAAAGAAACGCATTGATGTAAGCAAAATCGACATTCACCTATACTGATAATAAGAAAATCATTATTTCCGCTAACTTATTGAGTTACGAAGCTTTATCAGTTTAAAAAAATCCCTTCTTTCAATATACGTAAGTTGATGAGCGAATGCGGACTCATAAAAGTCAATGATGCATTACTCAAAGTAAGTAAATAAAATTATCTCCAGACTGCAGTTACCTCTTTCAAGCATTAAGAAAATGTTATTTTACAAATTTTGCAACTACATAGTAGAATAATTACGAGGAAAGACTTTCTTGTAGCGAGATGGTGACTTATTCAGTGCCGTCTCTTCATTATAGAAATCCATTACGCTGATAGTGCCTCTGCCTCAAGTTCTGCATCGTTAGACAGAAAATAATCGTCTAAAAATTCTCAGGACTCGTTCCTTAGGCAGCTTCTTCGCATAATTACGGGGAAATTATCAAAGTAAGTTGGTTGTCTTCAGGGAAATTAGAGAACAAAAGACAGCGATATTGTCACCGCTGCTTGCTGACACGCCGGCGTTAAACTTTTCAGGACACTGTCGAGTCACGACACTTTTAGCGAGAAGTTTTACCTCGGGGACATCATCGCTATAAGTGAAAAAGAACTTGTGCCACTCGTTGTTGTTCCTCGTTATAGAAATGCAACAAAAGTTTCATGTTGCTGCAAGATCTCCAGTGTATGACGAGGGAATTAAGGTGCACCAGGGGATGACGAAGTAACATCAACTACTGACGGGAACACTATGTTTATTAATCAAGAAACAGTTGCATCATCATTTGCTCTCAAAACGGCTTAATTAAATGCAAAATAGGCTCATTGGGGCCCTGAAAATTGTTAATTGAAATTTTCGTCGTATTTTTTCATGAAAAATCAGCTAATTGTAGCATCAAAGATGTAGGATAAAATGATTTACAACACTTCCCAAAGCGGTCTGATTATGCCGAGATTTGAGAACTTATTTACATCGTCACGTCATGTTATGCTAAATAAAATCTGTTAAGCATCTTCTTTTAACGAACTTTTCAGTCTCTCGGACTGAACTAAATAGTTAACGGAACAATTTAAAACAATATGCTTCTTAATGACAATATTGTTAAACAAGTTAGATTTCTCAAAAAAAATAGTTCAGATTCATCATGCCTATGTGAAAATCCTCTCGCTTGAAAACGGGCAACAAACAACTGCGACAATCATGCAAGCAGTGAAGAGTTAAATAGTCTTAGTTTGTTTTTTGGCCTCAGTTAACTAGTCCTTGCCTTTTTTCAGTAGTCCATCAAGAGTATTGTCATACATCAGTATCTCATGCATATGCGTCCCCACGCCTGTTATGTATTCATTATGGGCATGCACGAATAATTGATTCAGAATATTTGGTTAGGCCTATCATCTGTATTAGACATTACCGAATGATATTTCTCTCATTCGAGATGTCACGTTTTTATTTTGTCATTCCTGCTCTCAGTGAAGACTGAGAGCGAGAATGAAAATGGACGTGGTTCACTGTGTAGGCTTTAGCAAGGCGCCTGAAACAGCATCGCACTTTGTATCGGCTTCCAACGAGTTCGCTGAGGCAAAATTACTTGCTGATCTTCTCCAGGTTGAAGTTATATTACTCTAACCGTCTCCATGACCAAATAACTAACCACAAACTCGGAAATAGAAACCTTAAATAATATTTCAGCTGGTTGGAAACAGTCGGTGCGCAGTCGTAAAAACATTCCGGCATTAAGATTACGGAAGATATTGGTGATATTAATTTTGTACCTTTCTTTCTATTACTTTTTTAAAGTATAATGTATAAGATCGAAAGTATAACTTATGAGTTGCCCCAACTGTTTTTGACTAGAAGAAATATTTGTATCAACACAGGCAGTAACTGTTATTCATTTACCAGCACACACTGGAGACTAGTGTACGTTGGAGATCAAGAATGAATTTATGATTAATCAGTTATCAATGAATGAATGATATTGTTTTCCACTGACCAGCTGCTTGTCTACATGAAGAGGCCCCAGGTTTGGGTCATGCAGCAGGAGATGAGGTTGTAAGTCCACGGGACTTTGCCTCCGTCCATGGGTGCACAAACTCCACTCGGGGTTAATGAGTCCCCAGAATTTCGGACCTGTTGAATTCAAAAACCGAGTTCTTATTTACTCGGAATAATGTGCACTTTGTAGCTCCAACAGCTGAAATGACGTACACTTGGCTCTTTAATTACATGATCATAATTCACAGTATATGGCACATTTCAATGGATTGCCGCCATGAAATACGTGAGACGGTAGCCATGTGAGTTGCAAGTCCAATGTCACTTTTTAAATTCCTCATTTGAAACTGTAAGAAGTTAATTCTCATCAATCATTGAAAGCCAGGAGCATTGTTATCAATTTCCGAGATTTTTTCTAAAAATTGATACAACAAATTATACGACAATAACTATTCCTAGAAATCAAGCAGTATAGGGCACTTGTAGGCAGGTAGTGGCAGTACTATGCAGTTCTCACGTAGCTACAGAGTCAAATAGTTGTCTAACTTGTAAGTCAAGTCAAGAGATTGTGTCACAGTTGCAGCGTCAAGAATAAATAAGCATTGATATACTGTGTGTAATTAAAGTGCAATCTTTATAATTAACGAGTAGTGCTTCTTAGTGATCTTAACTAACACTAAAGTCTTAAGCAACTCACCTGAAATACCAGTGTAAGTCCACCATTTTCCCCAATCCCAGCTGATGCCGATGCCTTCTGTAACACAAAAATATTCTTGTTATCAATAAATGGGCTGAAGTTAGCTGTTCCAATTTGTTACTTATGTTCTTCACTATGTTAGAGACAAATTGTCAGCAGAAATAATAATTTTTGCAAAATTAAGTTCTTGATTTCAGATGACTTTTCTTGACGGTCAGGTATAAATTAGTTTTTTGCAACCATTTCTGTTTTTCAGCAATAAGAAATAATTTTGTTCCCAAAGATTAAGAAAGCGAATTTCAAGCTATGGCCTGAACAATCTTTTTCTAGCAACGGTCATCAAACATTTATAACGGGGCGTCCGCACCAGTATCCTAACTATGCACTTTATGTAGGTCCTGTTAGCCATTAAATTTTATTTCTATGTACTAGTAAATCCACACGTAAAATTTCACTGATTTTTTTTTCGTTTGATTTGCCAGTGGACGCGGGCTTTGCAAAGGAGTTTCCACATTGAAGGATGTGCCTTTGGTATCCACAATACAATGCTTACAATACATGTATACCCTACCGAATTTCCTCCTATCTAAATCCTTAAGAGCGTCACAGAGAGACAGACCAAGCAAGCAAGCAACAAACTGTGTATTGTATAGTGAAATATAGTGGACTAGCCAGTTTCCGTGGTAAGTCCACGATTTAGATTCGACTAATTTGAAATTATTATAGAGATAAATACATTAAAAATTTACCACGAATTAATTTGTTTTAAATGATCACTTTTCATTAATATATACAGAACTTCCATTCTGTATCTTATCTACCGATAACATGACCCTGATATTATCCGTTGAGTTTCCTTGGCTTAAAAGTTATAAAATTAAGGATCTAAGAAACAAAATATATATTTTAGTTTCACCTGTGGTACTATCAAAATCTAAATATTTTTCATGAATATATACAGAACTTCAAATCTGTACCGTATCTACCGATAACATGGCCATGTAGTAGAAGAGAGCTAATAATGGAAAAAATCGAGTATTTCATAGTGATCGGGTGCCTTTGGTATCCACAATACAATGCTGATATTGCATGCATACCCGGTCTGATTTCAGTTCAATGACTTTTCATCAGTAATAGATAAGAAGTAATGGGATGGACACACACAGATACAGAGAGAGGCAGAAAGAGAAAGAGGGAGATAGAGATACATTGTCTATTACATACTAAACAGCTCCCGTAGAAATTCCACGATTTAGATTTGATGAATTTATAATTATTATTAAAAGGAATGCATTAAAAATTTACGCTGGATGAGTGCGATTTAAATGAATACTTCTCGTTAATATACAAAGAACTTCCATTCTGTATCTTATCTACCGATAACATGGCCCAGATAACACACGTTGAAGTTCGTTAGTTTGAAAATGATAAAATTAAGGATTTATGAAATAAAATAATTTTTTATTTGTACTTGTGGTACCATCAAAATCTGAATATTTTTCATGAATATATACAGAACTTCAATTCTGTACCTTATCTACGGATAACATAGCCGTGTAAGAGAAGAAAGCTAATGACGGAAAAAATAGAGTATTTATAGTCATCCGATCCCTTTGGTATCCACAATACAATGCTTGTAATACATGCATACCCGTTCTGATTTCAGTTCTATAATTTTTCTTCGGTAATAGATCAGAAGTAATAGGACGGACACACACAGATACAGAGACAGAGAGACGGAGATACATAGTCGATTATACATGTAGATGTAGAATAATCGTCAGCTCTGTTGCTGTAGCTGTGCGAGATTCCATAATTCTGGTACTGATTCCCATTTTCTTTACTTTCTGTGCTGTTCCAAAAATGATCTTAATTTCGTTTGCTGATTAAACTTCTGGTATTATTTTACTTTTTAGAATCGCTTCTGTTGAGACTTGAAGAAATATTATATGTTAGATGCAAAACTGTTCAATGTGAATAAAAGTGAGCGTGTGACATTGGTGGCGTTTGTATTTTTCACAATACAGCATGTAATTTTTGCGATGTTTTCGATGTGGATAAGATGAAATCACAGGAAAATATTTTTCCCCACACGCAAATTTTTACACTTTTCTTAAAATAATTTCATCTAATCTAATCTAATCCAATACTAAGAATGACTGTCGTGTGTTTATATATTTATTTATTTATATATTATTTATTTATTCATATGTTTCGTCTCACTTTCAAACAAATTAGAGAGATCCAGAGCCTTATATACTCGAGTCCGTATCGTGGATACCGAGTTCGGCGGGGTATTGCCCTATGATTCGGGTACATTGTACCCGAATATGACACGAATTGCACAGTCAATTGCAGCAGTAGAAAACTAAGTATCTTAGTTTTCACTAGGAATGTGGTCATTAAAGAAATACTCAATTGAAACGTTTGTCCTCTGTAAATATATATATATATATATATATATATATATATATATATATATATATATATATATATATATATATATAAAACTAAATATATTGCATTGCATTCTTATATGTAATTTAATTTAATATCATTCCAACAGTATTTGACCTCATTTCTGAAGGCACGGCTATTATCACAAAATCTTTACTATTTTTGACGGCTGGTTACACTAGTTCCTTTACAATTTCCCTCCATAAACCACTAACAGTAAGTTGATTAAGAGGCCAGTTATTTTGTTGAGAGTGTTGAAATTTTTTCGCCTTGACCATGTGGCCTGTGTGTTCTAAGTGGTAACTGCTTGTTCCGTGGTTGAGCGCACGCTTCAGTGGCCAGCAACCGATCACTTAAAGAAGCAGTCACATCGGTATCATAAATACAAGTCAGACCATTTCAATTCAGACTCACATAAAAAGGAACTCGAATACTCAGTCAACTTATCAAGCAATGACTAATATCGCTGTGAAATATTCAAACAAACTTCTTGGGCATAAAGGTTTTGAATTAAATCAATTTAGTAAATTACAGTGAGTGAACCAAAACTATGATTAAAATCAAGGAAATAAAGCTCATTATGCTCCTGTGTTTGGTTCTTCTAACATAAAACACTCGTGCTCAAAGCTTTCTCGAGTGGTTAACTAAAGGCAAGGAGACTTCCAGGGTAGAGACCGAGCGAAGCATTAAGTTTAGAGAGGGCGTGAGACAGGCTTTAAGATTGCAGCAGAGCCTGCACTTGATGGAACAAGAACTGTGCCTGCAGTGTTCAGGAGGACGCCTGCAGGAGGTAGAAGAGAGCGTCGACTGCGTGGAGAGAGACGGACGGTGTTGCTCGGTCAAAAATGACGGAAATGAAGTTACGTGGTACAATCTGCTTCCCCCTGGCAACTACTTTGCGTGTGGTTACTGCTGGAGTGGTCAAGCTGTTTACAGGTACGACTTTCAGGCGTGTCATATTGCCTCAGCATGTCCTTCACTGAGTGTAACTTTTAGAACGTATCTCAAAATAAATATTACGGTAAAACTGACGGCACACATCTCAGTTGGAAGAAAAATTTGTGAATCTCATGATCATTTAAAACACAAGCTTAATTAAGCGCTAAGCCAGGGAAAATATCATAGAAAATTACCTGTGGATTACCAGCTTGCTGTCGTGAGTAGGTAGGTAGGCTACCTACAATAAGCAGGTAACTACCTATAGTAAGTGGGTAACTACCTACAGTAACCAGTTAACTACCTACAGTAAGTAGGTAACTATCTACAGTAAGCAGGTAACTAGCTACAGTAACCAGGTAAGCAGGCTGAATGGTTTAAATTCCTCTACTATTTTAGCCATCATTAGAAGGTCTGTAGAAGAACTAGAACTTATGAGGAAAGCATAAATGTTAGCACAATGAAATGTGACTGCCTAGTGAAGTGTGATGCCTGGCAGTTTTGCTTTTTTCCGTGTTGGATCATGTCTTCCACGACACGCTTCTCATTCTTAATTCAATCATTTTTTGTAGAATAATTCTGAATTATACATCACTTACCTGAATATTTAGATGCAAAACCTTTGTTAGTATTGGAGTATTTCTTCAGGTTGATGACAGATCTACTGCATTGGAGCAACTTCAGTTGTTCCTTGATAACCTGTGATTTGTGATGAAAACTATTTCTTTGCGCGTTAGTTGTACTTTGGTCTTCCGTTTCAAAGTTAAATAGAAATATTCTCATCACCCCGAGTAACTTTCATCTGTGTTACTTCTTCACTCGTTTCATATTAATTTCATAATTATTGTATAGCGAAAAATGTCATTTTCATGGTATTTCTCACTTTTTTAAGTAAGACTTCACAAAAATTATGGCGATTACACTATCGATAATATCATACGTCATTTCAGCGAATACAAGTCTCAGGATGTTACTGGTAAGAATAACGCTATTACAAACACCGTTTACTTATCTATTGCGTCATGGTTTCTTAAGAATTTAATGTTGATGAGATTTGTGACGTTATTAGTGATTCCTCATTACTGTTTTCCGTGTCAGTTATGCAATTAATAACTAGTTCTGTAAAGCTGGTTGTTTACTGTAAGGCGAGGGTTCACGTCTCTTTCAGGCCTCGGCAGCTTTTGCTGACTTGGCACAATGTCTCGTCCTTGTTTGATGGCGTGTGTTGAGATTAAGTGGGCAAACGACTTGAATTATAGCTTTCTCTCAGAATAATAGTGTACATGTTTAACTTTGTTATACTTTTAGCAATACGGTCGAGCAGTTTGAGAATAGCATCGTGGTACTGAAATGAGATAAAACTTGTGTGCAGGATAAACTAGGGCAACACAACTCCACCTGATGGAGAGCACCGTCAGCTGGAGCACCTGGATGGCGCGAGAGGGGGAGCAGTGAGGGGAGCTCGGGGGGTGAGGGGGGTGAGGGGGGTGCTGGGTCTGGTGATGAAGGGAAGGTTAGATGATGCAACGTCCCACTGATGGATGGCTAGATGGTGAAAATAAGGTCTAGTATTGAAAATACAGCCAAAGGATGATGATACTTCCAATGGTGAAAGTATGGTTCAATGGTGAAAATACGGCTCGATAATAAAATACAGCCTAATGGTGAAAATAGGGCTTAATAATGAAAATGAAGCTCAAAAGGGCTTTATTTCATCAGAAAATATGTAAATACAGCGCCTAGATGAAAATACACCTCTTAGATGAAACTACGGCTCACCGAGTACAACTAGCTTACTAATGAGAATAATGCGAACTTATGAAAATGTACGCTATTTGTGAACATGTGAGCAGCCATGAAAATGCGTCCAATTAATGCAAATACTGATGATTGATGAACGTGTAAGCAGCGAATGGAAAAGAACGATCGAGTTAAAGGAAGACTAAGTATGAGAAAATAACAAAAATTTGATGACAAGGCTAAGTCTTTAAGCTGTGACAACTCAGCTAATAAATACACGCCACCTCACGAAATTAAGCTGTCATCTAATGAAACTACAGCTCCCTAACTAGTGAGCTGTAACTAGTGAACTGTAACTAGTGAGCTGTAACTAGCGAGCTGTAACTAGCGAGCTGTAACTAGTGAGCTGTAACTTGTTAACTGTAACTAGTGAGCTGTAACTAACGAGCTGTAACTAACGAGCTGTAACTAACGAGCTGTAACTAACGAGCTGTAACTAACGAGCTGTAACTAGTGAGCTGTAACTAGTGAGCTGTAACTAGTGAGCTGTAACTAGTAAAGGCAAGCCAGACTCACATGCCAGCGTGGTCCTCATCCTACAACTGAATGCAATACCAGATACACAATGAAGAAGTTACGTCTCGTGGTGGTGAGTCAGGTTACGATCCTAGCGAATCCCCAGTCATGCTGTGGGGTGAAGCATCCCCACGAATGTTGGACTACCTCACTTCCACAGTCCTGGTTACTGCCAAGCCGTGTTGCAGTGATGGTGTTCTGACAACCATGTTGCAGTGATTGTGTTCTGACAACCATGTTCCAGTGATTGTGTTCTGACAACCATGTTGCAGTGATTGTGTTCTGACAACCATGTTGCAGTGATTGTGTTCTGACAACCATGTTCCAGTGATTGTGTTCTGACAACCATGTTCCAGTGATTGTGTTCTGACAACCATGTTCCAGTGATTGTGTTCTGACAACCATGTTCCAGTGATTGTGTTCTGACAAATTTGACGTTTTCAGTTATGATATGTGTTTAGTTCAGGCCTAGTTGAGTAGCAAAAAATTTTTTTGCAATTAAGTGATTTTCTTTCTATTTTGGGCGAATTAAATTTTTCAAAAAAGTTCCAGAGTATTTCTAAACAATCAAAGGGGTGAGGTACACAGTACTGCTTGAGTAGCCCGTAGATGTTAGTGCATAAATTTCAAAAAAAGAAAACTTAAAACTATGTGTATCATTGAACAAAGAAAACTATGCAACTACGCACGTCAGATTAGTAAAATGTAAGCAAAGCCCGAGAAATGGGGAAAATCTGTGACGATCTAATATAGAGATGTATGATTTTGGACACTACACCGCAGTCAACGCGAGAATGCAAATTTTTTTTTTTCTAATTCATACCTATAGTTGACATCCCTAGGTCTGTTGACTATTCATACCTATAGTTGACATCCCTAGGTCTGTTGACTAAACGAACAAATAAAGTCGATACTTTTTTCAGAGTCAAAAATTAACTGGCATTTCACCTGACTAGTTTGATTGGATTAATCAACGTGATGGGGATAAAAAATGAAAATACATGAAGGCTCAAAGGAAAGAAAAATGAAGGTTCGAATGAAAATTAATATAACGACAGTAAAAAAGAAACATGAATAAGCTAATCCCCGATCGCTTGAAAATATTTTTTCTCCGATTTTTGAAGTGTTCACGTCTCTTTCATTCTTCTTGTGTTAAATATCTAAATAAAGACTTTATTTTCCTGGTTGCGTTTTGCAGCGTCTGCAGTCGAGCTGTGTTCTAAATGGGACACTTTGTACTTCCCAGCCAGTGTTCTAAACTCAGGTACGTTAGACAACGAGTGGATATTGAATGAATATAAGTAATAATTTCCAAGCGAACGAATAATTATATTTTAAAGTTTCAAGATTATTCGTAAATTAGGAGAGTAGATGAAAGGATTTTCCATGGTGTTCGCAAAACTACATCCTTACGATATCAGAAAAGATCATTAACGAAGGGATTTTAATTGATAACTGTTCCCAAAACTTCGTAAACTCCCATTTGAGGTGCGTAAATACAGAGCAATTTTTATTATGCATCCATGCCCTTTCCTTTCAAGTCATAAAGCCTCATGCAAAATGCCACTGGTATTTTGGAAATTTCTTTCCATGCCGTAAATTTACCACGAAAAAAGTTATTTACAAATATGTGATTTACCTATTGCTAGGAACAAATATTTTTTATTTCTGCATTATTTTGTAACAAAATGAACAAATTAGTATAACTATATTAGACACGAAGAATTTATGAAGAGATAAAAATTACATTTTCGTCAGAAAGGAAATCTGTTGTGTTGCTAGAAACAGAAAAGTAATCTACTGGTCTTAAAAGGGTCTGCAATACTTCAACACTCAATTGCTGAAATTCAAAATGAATCAAAATTGAAGCCCAGCAGATCTCTTACTAAGTCACGGATGCATTCAGTAGTTGCCTGGAGACCAGGAAAAAAAAGAGTACAGAAGCGTCTTTACGGTGACACGCGCCGCAAATCAGTGGCCATGTCACTTTTTCCATCGAACTCCTCGCAGGTGGAAGAGCAAAAAGCTATTTGAAATCACAACGCCAGCTCGAAAGTCAAGCTTCCAGGCCAAGAAAGACGGTCTACGTTGCGCAGTGCGCTTGTAGACGAGCAAAAAGTAAGATTTAGTGAAGGCCGATTGAGCGGCGCCGATGCCATTCATCACGCCCTCAGGGCTGCCTTCCAAATAACGAATTTCTTTCCTCCGCCCAGGTAAGCGAAACGCAAGAGAAAGAAAATTATTTCAGGACAGAGGTAGTTGAGCATTTAGTACTTAGCAAGCTTTGTTGATGTTAGATATAATTTGGTAGCGATGAAATAATAATCGAGTTAATTCTTAATGTCAATTAACATAGGCTGAATTCTTTTATCAGATTCTCACGTTGTGTTTCCCGGAACACGTAAAGTTGTACAAATTGTTTGCCTAACTGAAATAAAGCACCCAGTAATGGACACTTAACCTTTTTTTCATTAGAATTTCAGCTTCTTAACACTATGCCATTGTCTCTTGAGCACAAACTTTTAGGTGCGCAGCATTTCTGCAAATAGATTGTGCGATTCTCCTACAATGTTCTGTCTGAGTCAGTAATTTATTAATGAAGTGTGCGGTGTCAGTGTCACACATTGTCCAGGTAGCATCACAGAATGTGTAGCGTGCAACAGCGCCAGTTTTACCGCAACACCTGGGTAGGGTTCGGTAGTTGATCTGAGGAGTATAGACGAATATCTGCCATACGAAATCCATTATATTTCACTGTTGAGTGAATCCTAACTAAAAGTCAACACTCGAAATTCCTTAAAAATTAGATTTTTTCCAAGAATATAACAGTTGCCACTACATTTCTCCCAATGTTAAAACCATTTTACGGTGATTGGTTTGGGAATGTCATTTTCTTTTTAGTAGCTGTGCCTCCACATCTTCCTTTGGTAAGATTGAACTCAACCACCACAAGCTTATCTCCAAGGACTCCAGAATACTGCATTCCTGACTGCAAAATTCCACAAAATTTCTGCTCATTATGTCACTGAATTTCATGCTCAGCCAACAAATCTTCGAACTCGAAAAGCTTAATTCGTTTGTACGATGTATGTACTCGAGTAACTTGCTCAATAAAATTTAAATAAGGCCATTCATTGAATACGAGTGCGTTAAAGTTTATCTGCTCTTGTGATTTGCAATTATTCTAATAGCATTGCCAGCTCTTACATTTACAAAATACCTGTAGGAAATCACTCGTTACAAAGACAACAGATCTGAACTGAGTTTCGTGTTCTTAGTAGGATTCTTTTGAATGCATAAGCCAGTAAAAAGGTGATCTTTATCAGTTGTTACTTCAGAACAAATACTTGCTACCTGAGTCGAACATCGAGTGGGTTGTAAGTACATTCTTTCTTATTTCACAAACAAATTTATGGTATTCTATGAGGTATCATGACAAAAGTTTCCACAACCTTTATTCACTGTAAGTTTCATTGCTTAATCAAACTCTTTACTAATTTTTTTGGATCACGATAAGCCTAAATTTTTTTGTCACTGCACTGATGGTCTCAGTAATACAGTGCTGCCATATTATCTGTAAAATCTCGTCTGTCACTCGATTTAAGTTCAAAATATTTTCATTTGCAACTTGTTGAACGAGAAAATTTCCGTACATCTGACCTTCAGTAAACTGCTTACATGCTTTCGGAGACCTTTTCCTCTCTCGCAGATGCAGGCAAGAACTTAAAACGGTCAATTTTGCACAAGAGGCCAATAAGAAAACTGCAAATGATCGCAGCTCTCCATTAGTGGAGGTAATTACTGGTTCAGGCGATATGGCGCCCATGGGAGGATGCTTTCGATAATGACATTGCAGGTAGAGCAGAGACATGAGATTGAGAGTAAAATCTAGGGCAGAATTAACTCGTTTTTTTGAAAAAATATGGAAAACGTTCAAGTTTGTCCACATTTTTTTCAGCACTTGCTTTCCACCTTCACATTTATAAAATAACGTCCGTATTAACCAGCCTTCTCTGATCATCGTAAACTGTCTGAAATTTCTGTCACAAAAGTATACAAGAGTTGAACCTGTAGTAGAATATTATAGAGTGGCTTTTTAGGTTTCATATAACCAACTTATAACGCAAAATTTATAAATTACCCTGCCGGAACATTCATTTTGTCAATTGTATATGTAATGCCGAAGATAAGTTACTATTCTTCATTTTGTAGTTTTATTTTGCAGCGACTCTCTAACTAAAATCCTAAGATAAATTCATTGTTGTGGGTTATAGTTCATGTAATGGGTGTAAGAAATTGTCATTTTGGAACGAATATTAGCGACAGGAAAATAAAATCCAGGGGATTTAAAAAAAACATTCAAATCGTAGTACAATTATTCCGTATAGAAAGTAAAATATCTTTATTCAGGGCTGACCGCATTTTGTCCCCGAAAGATTAAAGAGATATTTCAAAATTATAACTGAAATTTCAATTTGAAATAGTCTGCCGTACACACGAATACACCTACAAAATAACTTCAGTCTTCATATATCTAGTATGTGCTTTGCGTTAAGAAACCTTAAGATTTCTTCTATAAAGCTTAAGGAAGTTAGTGTTACTTGCAGACAATTGACTTCGAGGTAGTGACTTGGAAACTTTAACACTGAAACAAAAAACTTCTTAACTCTAGCTCCAACGAAAACGCCTCTTTGCGGTTGAGCTACCCCCTCGTGGACAGACTCATCGAGGGGCCAAATCGCTTTTCAACTCGACCCTTTTGAGGACGTGGCCGTCATGCTCTATTCGACTTTGAGGAGGGAAGGACACTGCGTCTCCGGAGGCACGCGCCGGAGTGCACCGCCCGGGATCCTCCCTTCCTATTTTTTCTCCTTTTCTTCAAAGGGACTCTGTGAGCCGGCCACTGGGTTTCTTCTTCTTCTAGCCAGCGGTATAGAAACAAACTCTGGCCCCACAGACAAGTGCCCCACATGCAGGGACCTCATCACGTCCAGTCGCGCAAAAGGAGGATCTGTCATCTGCAACTGCTGCAGAGTGGTTCCACCAGAAGTGCACAACATTGAAAACTCTAAAACAACACACACACACCTGGACTTGTGAATACTACACACCAAACACAACTCCCCAACTACATCCAACACAAATTCGAACTGTTTCCATACACTCATCACAACCAACAACATTACAATCATCATCATCACCCATAGTTCAGTCCCCTCCCACACCACATCCCCATTCACCGTCACCTACGCTGCAGGCCTCTCCACTCACACGCTCTGAACGAAGGAATAAGATAAAAATACTACAGTTCAACATAATGGAATTCGAAACAAATTCATGGAGCTTAAACATTACATGCCCAAACACCATATACACGTGGCTCTAATCCAAGAAACCAAACTAGAACATCAACCCCGCACCTCCACCATCCCAAACTACTTAGTTATCAGACATGATAGACAACATGGCGAAGGTAGAGGACTCATAACATGCATAAACCACAACATCAACTATATTGACATGCCGCAGACCACGCGCAACCTACTTCGAATCGACCATCACACTGAACTACAAACTTTCAAAATAGAAACAGGCACAAAGAAAGACATCACAATCATCAATGCTTACATCCCACCAGATACCTCACCCTCCTTACCAGCTGGGTGTTGGATACAAACCCAACCTTCAAGCCCTGAACA
Source organism: Trinorchestia longiramus (assembly GCA_006783055.1). Lineage (NCBI taxonomy): Eukaryota > Metazoa > Arthropoda > Malacostraca > Amphipoda > Talitridae > Trinorchestia > Trinorchestia longiramus. Next base: position 21,673 of record VCRD01003744.1, read on the forward strand.
CACACAGAAACACCATTCTTTGCGACGACTTCAATGTGAAATATTCTAGCTGGTTTACTCAACAACAAAACACTAGAGGTGAAAAGTTATCAAGTCAACTGAACAGTCTCTTCATCCTCAACGATACAAACGAACCTACACACATCCCACACCAAGCCAATTTTAGACCCACATCACCCGACATCACATTCTGTTCTCCATCCCTTGCAAACCACACTACTTGGAAAACAGAAACAGATCTGTCTTCAGACCACCTCCCCATCATCGTCACAACACACACTGGCAAACACTTCACCACCCACCCCAGACAAACACGCACCAACTACAAAAAAGCTAACTAGGAAAGTTTCACAGAATAAACGGAACAACTTTTCGTAGCACTCAACACCCGCCCCATAAATGACATAAATCAGACAGTAGCAGAATTCAACACCATCATCACAGAAGCTGACAAAAAAAAATATTCCAAAAGGAAACAGAAAACACGACAACCCAAACTTTACACATGAAGTACATAGACTAATCAGAGAACGTAACAATCTCAGAAATACGCCCACTCTCCACACTTACCAAACCACTCGACACGTCCAGGATCTGAACCAACAAATCACAGGTAATATTACAAGAATGCAAACAGAAAACTGGAAAAATCTTGTTGAATCACTTGACCACAAGACAAATTCTAACAAACTCTACAAAATCATTAGAAACATAACAAATTCCAACAAAAACGGCTCCCAAACACATGCAGCAATCACCACTGACGTTAACATACCCTCAAGACGGAAACAAACAGACACACTCGTACACCACTGTACTAGTAGTAGTAGGGTACACACCATAATTGCTGACAGGCACACCCACAAACTCGAGCACAAGTATCCACTAGACAACAACACAACACTCACGAACCCCCAAGAAGTTTCAAACATTATACGCAAACTCAAAAACTCTGCAGCCGCAGCCCCTGACGACATCTCAAACCACCACCACCTCAAGCACCTAGGATAACAAGGGATTATAACTTTAACAAACATTGCAAGCTATTCATATAGCTTCTGCATATTCCATACACTCTGGAAATTAGGAAAAATTATAGCTCTTCTCAAACCAAACAAATCCCACACGAACAAAGCCTCATACAGACCAATCACCCTGCTCTGCATACCTTCTGGAGTTGAAGAGCGGCTTATCTTATAAGTGGCAACACCACTCATACCACTGTCTCTGACACAACACAGATACAGACCACATCATTCCACAACTACGCTACTCACTAACATTGCACAAAACATGCAAGACAACATCAATTCATGCAAACCAGCAAAACGAACACTTTTGCTCACCATTGATATCAGCAAAGCTTTTGACGCTATCCCTAGATACCTCCTGATTAAAAAGATATATAATACCAAGCTACATAACGACACCAAAATATGGCTTGCCAACTACCTATCAGGTAGACAATCATACGTGCACTACAGTGGCAAGTCTTCGAAAACTTTAAACATTCCCAATGGAGTACTGCAAGGCTCTGTACTCTCACCCACCCTATTCAATCTTTACATGCATGACATACCAGCCTCCAGAAAACATACACATAGCATCATACGCAGACCACATCACGATCACATCCACACACAGTAATGCAAACACATGCTCCACTCAAGTACAAGATTACATGGACACAATCACCACATGGATAAACACTAAAAGACGAAAAACAGCCCCTACCAAATCTACCGCCACACTATTGACAAGCCACAATGCAGAACGCCAACACAGACCCACCGTCACTTTACAGAACACTACAATACCACACACACATACAACCAAAATTTGTCACCTTCAACACCTCCAGATCCTTCAGCCAACATATAGACGAAGTATCAGAAAAATGCGACAAAAGACTTAACACACTCCACACACTAACAGGCACCAACTTCAGACAAGACAAAGAAACCTTAACGCTGATCCATAAGCAGTACATAAGATCAGTTATTTCCTACGCTAGCCCAGCTTGGGTGCCCATAGCATCCAAAACAAAATCAAACAAACTACAAACAATCCAAAACAAAGCCCTACAGATCATCACAGACTCCACAAGAGCCTTACCCACAGCGCACGTGCATGCTGAGACACAGGTATGCACCATCCAACAACACCTAGACATGAGAGGAACACAATTCCTAGCCTCTGCCATCAACAACCCATACAGTCCCTGTCATTACATGTTGTATCACGCTCCTACACACAGAGCAATCGCAATGACGCCACACAGATATTACACAGACCTCCTTCACTCTCTCCCCCCGTACCACCTGTGGGCGCGAAACGGGAGAGAAATAATATCCTAAAACACATACACACGACATTCACACACAGAACACTCCAACAACTGGAACCAAACACCATTCTAGGACACCCTCCTCTTCCAATAAACCAGACTGAAGAAACACTAAACAGAACAGATAGAGTCTGCCTTTCTACACAGATACGGACACCACCCATCCCTTCAGTTATACAAACACAGACTGAACCCCGCAACCCTGAACATATGTTCCCTCTGTCAAGTTTCCCCACATGACACCAAACATGCGGTGCTACACTGCCGGGATATGGCCGTGCAGAGGCTGCAACACAACATACACACCATAACACAACATACACACCATAACACAACATACACATCATAACACAACATACACATCATAACACAACATACACACCATAACACAACATACACACCATAACACAACATACACACCAAAACACAACTTTGGAGGACCACATAACGGTGGCGTACTTCTGGCAAGAACAACAACAACAACTTCTTAACTCTTTAGCTCTTAAAAATTTTTCATATATCCTGTATAGTTTTCCAAGGCCATAAGACTCATTGCATTCTGATGATATAAGATGCTGAACTAATTCCTCTTACTTTAACATCACATACTAAAATTTCATACTAACTTATTAGTTTCAACATTTAAGTATCAAATTTTTTTTGCGATAAAACATACTCTTGAGAATGAAATTCTGGCAGCAGGAACTTACTGTAGTATCTTTAATAAATTCATCCTTTCTTGTCCTGGATACTTTTTCGAAATTTCGGTAGATTACAATAAATTACACACTCTTAATTCATGATCTAAAAACATATACTAAGTAGAAATGGCATGGATTATGTTGTAAGCGTCGTTTCAGCAAAAGATATTAAATATATAGTCAGTTTTTATAATAATAGATCTACAGCGCTGTAAGCATTCAAGACAACAAATAACACAGATATAAATCATTTCTTGACGCTTCATCGCTGCAACACGGAACTTTTTATTTCAGTTGTTCTTTTCCAGGATTTATTCAGGCGTTCTTTGCTAAAAAAGATATTTTGTTTTCTGAAATGATTTCCAGAAACTGTTTAAAATTCAACGGAAAATGTTCTTTTCACCTTTTCATTTCTCCTGGAGTCAATACTTTCTTATAAAAAATATTAAAAAATATTAAACTTGCGCAGTTTTTATGAGAACACGTTCATTTTAAATACACTAACTCACAAGTTCAAATAATTTGTACATGAAAGAGCTTTTAAGCCCTCAAGCCCTTACGCGTGCCCGTAACTACTGCAAGAATTTCAGAGAATTTGAATATAACTTTCATGCATCCAGGTACTCAATTAAGTGACTCTGAGTTGCAAAATAAGATTAAATAAAGTCCCTAACTAAGCCTTGAGGCAAATAGCTTTGAAATAATCCTGAATTCATAACTAGCAATCATGAGCCACTAACTCATTGATTCTATCAAAATGTCACATAAATTCAAAATCAAAATCAAAATTGAATTAAAAAAAATCACACTTCCGTGCGTTACTTTATGTCGGAATGCATTCAGTTTTTAACACGTTTGTTGCGATTGCCTGGTTGGTGTAAAACTTCACTTTGTACGCATAGCCACTAGAAGGATCTGAAAAAATTACAGAACCTAACCTAAGTGACCCACCGGTGGGTCGCATCGCAAAAAACGTGTTAATGAATATTCAAACACTTGCTTCCTTCATTCAATTCCTAGCACGTTTTTTTAAGAAAAAAGAACTGTGATCTGCCTAAAAATGTATTTTCAACTCTACAAAGGCCTAGAAAAAACATGTCTCGGTACTCACCAATGGAAGGCAATTGTAGTGCCAGCAGCAGCACCAGCAGCGGCCTGAAGGTTTGCTTGGTGGCTTTCATGTTGACTTTGTGAGATGAATAATCTCTTGTCACTGCATTTATTTCAATATCTTCCTTCAAAAATCCACAAATTTCCGCTACATAATTAATGAGTTTACGTCACGATTCGCTTTAAATTGTACGCTATGATTTTATGTTCTTTTTATTGATAAAACTCCGGTCAATCACTAAAAAGAATTTCATTGAGGCGAATAAGGAAAAAATTCTCGAAGAAAATATGCAATCTAGCCTGGAGTGCAGATGAGTGCCTTAACTGCCTTAGTTACACATATTTACGATATTTAATGCCAATCCATATATAAAATAGAGCTAAGGTACATAGTGTTGTCTCTGAAAAACATCTACTCGTATTTGTGCTCCTTCTTTATGCTTCATATATTCGAAATTAGATATAATCCAATAAATCAAATGTACACTGTTGTCTGAACACTATATGAAAATAGTGAATGCCATCCAATTTTTTTGGAGAAACTGAAAATCCCCCAAAAATATGAAAATAATAAAATTTCAATTATTTTGTTTAATATCAGTGGAGAAGAAGATGATAATTAAAACACTTATCCTATAACAGGCCACGTTAGGCTGCATAAATTTAGCAAGAAAAACAATGGCATTATAAAACTATCTCCGAACACTAGAACGATTTGGATATAATCTCCTACAAAATGCAATATTCTGGAACTTCTTCAGTGGTCATCCGTCAAAAGTCACCCTCAAAAATTAATTCCAAACACCTGAATTTGTTTTAGATGGTACATTATTATTCTGTATGGTTGCTTTCACTATGCCATCACATTAAAATATACAAAGACTGTTGTGCAGCTTTAAAATGTACATCTCAAGAAACAAAAAACAACTTCTACTCATGTGATGTATTTTTATGTAAATCATTTGTTCGAACACAATTATATCTTCCGATAACTTTTTAAAAGAAGAGAACAAATTTTCTGAAAATAAAATGATTGGTAAACATTATATCTTGCAAACAATTTAGCCTCCAGCTACTGTTTTCAATCTGAAATGTATTGCTAAATGAAAATATCTATCCTTAGAGTGGATTTCTCTGTAATAATTATTACAATTTTCTCAACGAAATTTATTTCCGAGCAGAGTAATTCACATCAGAAATGTCCAAAAGTAAATTAAATATTCGGTGTAAATACCGTAGACTTTGAATAACAAATTTGCAGAAAAGTAACTTAAATATTCGGTGTAAATACCGTAGACTTTCTGGGACAACTTCGTACACAAGTGACAAATATTCGGTGTAAATATAGTAGACTTACAAAGTGATCAATCAAAGGAGTAGTTATTGTTTGTGTTTGATAGCGCACAAGGAAACAACAATTTCGTCTCGCTTTCAATTGCAGCGCTTATTAATAAAATATGTTTATAAATTCCTATTTTTCATTGAAATCGTTTTTCTGAATTATACATTGCAAATAAAATCTTTCAATAAGCTTAAAATTATTACTACTACATAGTAAAAGCTATTAATTTTATTACTAAGTTTTTATAATGGGTGTTCACTACATATTTAATACGGCTATGAAATCTCTGTCTTTAAACTCAAAAATCAGTTTAAGTAAACTTTCTAATTTGATATTGGAAAACAAAGAGTTTAAGTATCAATATGGCACCACTTTTAAACCAACCTGAGGTAAAGAGCTAGGATTCCTGTTTCACGAAGCAAATCTCTAAAATAACCAATTACACTGCCCCTATGTAGGGCAAACAGAATACATTGACTTGCTGTCAGTCGCAGTTTGTGTTACATAAACCGTCAAATCTAACAGGAGACTTGGCTTCGTGCCACGTGGTCCTCGAGTTAGTCGAGCTAGAGAGAGGCTCACAAGCTGTGCTGCTGCTGCTGCCGCTACCGGACAGTGACTAAGGCCTACGCGCGCGTGACCTTCTTATATAGACAGCCTCCTGCCGTCAGGTAGGCTCGTCAGAGTAACCTTTTAGTGGCTTAGTCACAGCGAGGGAAGCAGCACGTGTCAATAGTTCTTAATTGAGGAATGATGCTGTTGGCTGATCTAAGCATTAATTGAAGGATGAAGCTGTTGGCTGAATTAATAGTACAAAAACACCGTTCCTATATAATTTACCAACTAATCATCAAATAAATTGCAGCATTATTTTCAGAATTTACATAATTTCGGGTTTTTGTCATGTGCTTTACGACAGGATACATCTCTTGATAAAGCTGTGGAGTAAAATGTTCAATTCTCTGACTCCAAATTTTAGAAAATTTGACTCCGACTCCACAGCTTGTCTACCATGTACAAAATGGTCTGTTTCTATATAAAATAATTTTACGAAATTTGTGCAGATCGGTTGCCATTACGGCGTCATTGAGGTCATACCTAGATTATATAGTGAAATAGATTCATTTTATTCATCTAATTCATTCTCTAAACCTTGATGTGTTCGTAAACCCTGACAACTTTGTACTGAATTGATTTTTGATTTTATGCACCAAATTTATTGGAAATATACTTTTTTGATTTTGTTCTTTTTTTTGCTTTGTCTTTTGGACAGAAGATGTGAACAAACAGTTCAAATTCTGTGAGAATACCTTGTAACTATTGTTCCCCTTTTAATTTGAATGTATCATCAAAGTCTTCATGATACATATTAAAGTGGCTACTGCTTCATTGTAACCAATTACACACACGCGTGCGCTAGTCAGAGTAAATTCTTGTAGGGCCTCAGAAATATCGTAATTAATTTAGAATGATCTTGGAGTCAATACAAAAATATGAAGTATTTTAGTAATATTTTAGAGTTAATTTTTATACGTATTTCACGACATTTGGAACTAGTATTTTAAAGTTAAAAATTCAATCCTAGTAGCAACTTCAATTTGTAACCCTCGTCTATAGAAGATCATTGTCAACCACGAGTCTTGAGGCTTAGTTCCCAGCAGTTCAATCTCAGCTGTCGCCCAGTTAGCAGCAATTCTATTAGCGCTTTCAGTCTTTCTCTGACGGGTAAGTTTCTATTGACAATGTGTTAGAGAGTTTTGCATTTCACTTACGTACTAGATATTCTTTGAACTTGTCTTTTTGCCGAGCCTATATGTTCCCCTGTAAGTTTAAGATTTCGTTTCTGAAGCAGTTTTGATACCATGTGTACTTGACAGATTGTATGGCAAACATCTCATTTCAGTGTGGTTACGTTTTCATTCAAACGATTTGAATTGTGTTTGAAGTAATCATGCTTTGATTCGCGTTACTCCAAGATTTATTATTAATCCAAATATAGAACATTTTGAATAATAACTATAGCATCAGCCATCAAATTCATTATCTAATTTCGTCTCACTCAAGTCTCTACGTTCGAGTATTTTATGACGAACATACTGAAAGATCGACCAGCCATTTTGATATGGTTATTAAATTTCATGGCTCGGGTAGAAGCTGCCTATTTGCATCTCGTTTTGTATTTCTTTGGCTGCCAGCAAATTAGGAAGGATGCCTTAGTGTTTCACTCAATAGTTGTCTTTTAATGTTGTCTCATGATATTAATTCTAATTGCTAAATTCTGTATTTATTTCGAGTTACATATTGGTCCTTACTCGGGCAGGTTTCTGTCTCAGTTCAGTATCAGTTCCAGTCTCGGTTTATGGATTTCAAGTTCTCAGTTTGGGCCCTCGATCTTGGCCTCAACTTCTGCTCTGATTTTGATCGTGTCCAATAATAAATCTGCAAGCTACGAATCCGACTGTATCACTACCCTAGAAGAATCCCGCCAAAACAACAACAGAAAAATACTTGTTCCCCCAAAGTCTTGTAGCATCACATCGCTGCTCATGCTCCATTTTCAAGTTATGCGTATTAATTAATCGCGTACAAATTAAATCGTACTTTTTACAATAAATTTCCTGTATTTTTGTAATTAGGTTTTTGTAACTTTAAGTGAGATTCTTGTAAATTTTTAAATATTAAAAATTCGCTGTAATTTGTAAAACCATTCTTAGTACTAAAGAACTGTCGCTATGGTTCTTTTTAAAAAAAGTTCACCCCTGAGAAGCACTTGCAGAGTCCAAACCGGCGTGAACGTGAACGTAGCTTTTAAGAGATAACACCTTAAGTGACAGTGCCTAATGTGAATAGTGTGTTCTTTTTACAGTAAGTCTAGAATTAATTGTGTTTAGGACTTAGATATATTTCTTAACCTCATTGTATTTTTCTAGAAATATTAGGTGCAGGATTTTTCATAGCATTTGTGTTAATTTTTGTATAATGTGAGTTGTGGAGACGACCTGTGGTACATCTTTGAAATAAGCAAGTTTTAGGACTTGTATTTTGAGATTTAATAGAACAACTGTGGTCTTAACTAATACTGAGAGTATTTCTTATCTAATCTTCAAATCTACCTCACTTTCTGTTTAAAAATTCACCTGTTATGTTCAGATTTTCTATTGCTCATCATTAGTCCTATGTTTCTTAATTTTGCTGTACAAGCACTCTCTGCATTACTCCAACTATTTACTGGAAATACTTTCCTTTTACTGTTCAATTGACATAGTGAACTTTTATAACCTGTTTTCTTAATTGTGCAAATCCTATGCACACTCCCTGAATAGAAGTGGGATCAGCTTATAACTATATTGATTTCATTCCCTTGTAAAATAGATATATTTATTTTTTTTTATTCATTGTGTTTGCTTACTTGGAGGCATAGAATTCTTAATTAACTCTTCCCATCCAGGTATTATCATTCCCTCTCAATACTATTGTAGTTTTTTTTTATTGCAAATATTTGCATCTCAGGACATATTTATCAAAATCTTAAATATCAGGGATTAACCATAATATTATGGTTTACTAAATGAGATCTGCTGAATGTTATCCTTAGTTTGTTTCCTTCATTTTTTTTACCATGTCTTAGGATGTCCATTATATTTCTGTA